>OY751388.1:55000-67500 GCA_963565295.1 Epirrhoe alternata | reverse complement strand
TTCTACAGCCGCGGTATAAATGGTACGGATGACCTCGGGATGGAGACCCCAGCTTACCCTGGCTGCTCTTGATAGCTTTTTGTATATATTTAATGCCTTCTTGCAGATATGCGCAGCATGGCTATTAAAGGTAAGCTTATCATCAATAACGAGCCCCAGGATCTTGATCTCCCGCGACATACGAATGCCAATCCCGCCCATGCTGAGGATTGGGGTATCGTGTTTTAGTTTGCGCGTAATTAACATTGCGTTTGTTTTTGTTGGTGCGAATCTTAGTTTGTTTCTTACACCCCAATCCCCAACATAAGCGAGAGCGGCATTCGCCTGTCGCTGGACCTCCTGAGCTGTGTCTCCATCAAAAACGAGGACGATGTCATCTGCGAATGCCTGGCTGTAGTCTCCTCGCTGTTCCAATCCCTTAAGGAGTGGATCCAGGAGAAGGTTCCACAATATTGGGCCACCTATTGATCCTTGGACACATCCCTTATTCGTGCTTTTGGTGTATTCCTCTCCAGCGTATCTGACTCTTACTTTACGATCTTTTAAGTAACTGCTCATTATCCTCCTCAGGTTTACCGGACATCTTTCCTCAGCCAGTCTAACTTTTATGGCAGGCCACCATGCGCTATCGAAGGCTCCCTCTATGTCCAGTGATATCATCGTCACTAGTTTCTTCTGATTTAACTTTTCCCGGATATAGTTCAATAGGTCATAGAGGGAGTCTTCGGTGCTTCGTTTGGGCATAAAGCCATACTGGCGAGTACTCATCTGCGGTATGAGGTACCATTTGATTCGACCAATTACTATCTTCTCGAGGATTTTCCCGAGCACTGGTAACAACCCTATTGGTCTGTACGATTTAGGATTTGTATAATCGTCCTTCGCTGGTTTTCTAAGAGCAACAACAGTGGCCTCTTTCCATATTTTTGGGAAGTGGGACAGTGCCAGGCACTTGTTCATCAATGCCAGGAAGGCCCCCGGGTCGTGTTGGATAACCTGCTTACAGATGTCCGCCGTGAATCCATCCGCTCCTGGGGCCTTCCTGGGGTTGAAACTGTCCACCGCTGAAACTAGCTCTTGCATAGTAAATGGTGGGTCATGGTGTTCATCATGACTCCAGTCATTTGTTTTCATTGCTAATTCTCTTATCTGTTGGTGGTCAGTATTGTCTATAGCCATTGAGTCTTCCGGATAGAAGAGATCCGCTAACAATTTAGCTGACCCTTCTGATTCCACTTGCTTTCCATCTTTTTTAAGCGGTATATCTTCTTGTCTTGTAGTAGTTCTTCCAATGACCCTATATGGTTAGGTTAGGTTAGGTTAGGTTAGGTTAGGTTAGGTTAGGTTAGGTTAGGTTAGGTTAGGTTAGGTTAGGTTAGGTTAGGTTAGGTTAGGTTAGGTTAGGTTAGGTTAGGTTAGGTTAGGTTAGGTTAGGTTAGGTTAGGTTAGGTTAGGTTAGGTTAGGTTAGGTTAGGTTAGGTTAGGTTAGGTTAGGTTAGGTTAGGTTAGGTTAGGTTAGGTTAGGTTAGGTTAGGTTAGGTTAGGTTAGGTTAGGTTAGGTTAGGTTAGGTTAGGTTAGGTTAGGTTAGGTTAGGTTAGGTTAGGTTAGGTTAGGTTAGGTTAGGTTAGGTTAGGTTAGGTTAGGTTAGGTTAGGTTAGGTTAGGTTAGGTTAGGTTAGGTTAGGTTAGGTTAGGTTAGGTTAGGTTAGGTTAGGTTAGGTTAGGTTAGGTTAGGTTAGGTTAGGTTAGGTTAGGTTAGGTTAGGTTAGGTTAGGTTAGGTTAGGTTAGGTTAGGTTAGGTTAGGTTAGGTTAGGTTAGGTTAGGTTAGGTTAGGTTAGGTTAGGTTAGGTTAGGTTAGGTTAGGTTAGGTTAGGTTAGGTTAGGTTAGGTTAGGTTAGGTTAGGTTAGGTTAGGTTAGGTTAGGTTAGGTTAGGTTAGGTTAGGTTAGGTTAGGTTAGGTTAGGTTAGGTTAGGTTAGGTTAGGTTAGGTTAGGTTAGGTTAGGTTAGGTTAGGTTAGGTTAGGTTAGGTTAGGTTAGGTTAGGTTAGGTTAGGTTAGGTTAGGTTAGGTTAGGTTAGGTTAGGTTAGGTTAGGTTAGGTTAGGTTAGGTTAGGTTAGGTTAGGTTAGGTTAGGTTAGGTTAGGTTAGGTTAGGTTAGGTTAGGTTAGGTTAGGTTAGGTTAGGTTAGGTTAGGTTAGGTTAGGTTAGGTTAGGTTAGGTTAGGTTAGGTTAGGTTAGGTTAGGTTAGGTTAGGTTAGGTTAGGTTAGGTTAGGTTAGGTTAGGTTAGGTTAGGTTAGGTTAGGTTAGGTTAGGTTAGGTTAGGTTAGGTTAGGTTAGGTTAGGTTAGGTTAGGTTAGGTTAGGTTAGGTTAGGTTAGGTTAGGTTAGGTTAGGTTAGGTTAGGTTAGGTTAGGTTAGGTTAGGTTAGGTTAGGTTAGGTTAGGTTAGGTTAGGTTAGGTTAGGTTAGGTTAGGTTAGGTTAGGTTAGGTTAGGTTAGGTTAGGTTAGGTTAGGTTAGGTTAGGTTAGGTTAGGTTAGGTTAGGTTAGGTTAGGTTAGGTTAGGTTAGGTTAGGTTAGGTTAGGTTAGGTTAGGTTAGGTTAGGTTAGGTTAGGTTAGGTTAGGTTAGGTTAGGTTAGGTTAGGTTAGGTTAGGTTAGGTTAGGTTAGGTTAGGTTAGGTTAGGTTAGGTTAGGTTAGGTTAGGTTAGGTTAGGTTAGGTTAGGTTAGGTTAGGTTAGGTTAGGTTAGGTTAGGTTAGGTTAGGTTAGGTTAGGTTAGGTTAGGTTAGGTTAGGTTAGGTTAGGTTAGGTTAGGTTAGGTTAGGTTAGGTTAGGTTAGGTTAGGTTAGGTTAGGTTAGGTTAGGTTAGGTTAGGTTAGGTTAGGTTAGGTTAGGTTAGGTTAGGTTAGGTTAGGTTAGGTTAGGTTAGGTTAGGTTAGGTTAGGTTAGGTTAGGTTAGGTTAGGTTAGGTTAGGTTAGGTTAGGTTAGGTTAGGTTAGGTTAGGTTAGGTTAGGTTAGGTTAGGTTAGGTTAGGTTAGGTTAGGTTAGGTTAGGTTAGGTTAGGTTAGGTTAGGTTAGGTTAGGTTAGGTTAGGTTAGGTTAGGTTAGGTTAGGTTAGGTTAGGTTAGGTTAGGTTAGGTTAGGTTAGGTTAGGTTAGGTTAGGTTAGGTTAGGTTAGGTTAGGTTAGGTTAGGTTAGGTTAGGTTAGGTTAGGTTAGGTTAGGTTAGGTTAGGTTAGGTTAGGTTAGGTTAGGTTAGGTTAGGTTAGGTTAGGTTAGGTTAGGTTAGGTTAGGTTAGGTTAGGTTAGGTTAGGTTAGGTTAGGTTAGGTTAGGTTAGGTTAGGTTAGGTTAGGTTAGGTTAGGTTAGGTTAGGTTAGGTTAGGTTAGGTTAGGTTAGGTTAGGTTAGGTTAGGTTAGGTTAGGTTAGGTTAGGTTAGGTTAGGTTAGGTTAGGTTAGGTTAGGTTAGGTTAGGTTAGGTTAGGTTAGGTTAGGTTAGGTTAGGTTAGGTTAGGTTAGGTTAGGTTAGGTTAGGTTAGGTTAGGTTAGGTTAGGTTAGGTTAGGTTAGGTTAGGTTAGGTTAGGTTAGGTTAGGTTAGGTTAGGTTAGGTTAGGTTAGGTTAGGTTAGGTTAGGTTAGGTTAGGTTAGGTTAGGTTAGGTTAGGTTAGGTTAGGTTAGGTTAGGTTAGGTTAGGTTAGGTTAGGTTAGGTTAGGTTAGGTTAGGTTAGGTTAGGTTAGGTTAGGTTAGGTTAGGTTAGGTTAGGTTAGGTTAGGTTAGGTTAGGTTAGGTTAGGTTAGGTTAGGTTAGGTTAGGTTAGGTTAGGTTAGGTTAGGTTAGGTTAGGTTAGGTTAGGTTAGGTTAGGTTAGGTTAGGTTAGGTTAGGTTAGGTTAGGTTAGGTTAGGTTAGGTTAGGTTAGGTTAGGTTAGGTTAGGTTAGGTTAGGTTAGGTTAGGTTAGGTTAGGTTAGGTTAGGTTAGGTTAGGTTAGGTTAGGTTAGGTTAGGTTAGGTTAGGTTAGGTTAGGTTAGGTTAGGTTAGGTTAGGTTAGGTTAGGTTAGGTTAGGTTAGGTTAGGTTAGGTTAGGTTAGGTTAGGTTAGGTTAGGTTAGGTTAGGTTAGGTTAGGTTAGGTTAGGTTAGGTTAGGTTAGGTTAGGTTAGGTTAGGTTAGGTTAGGTTAGGTTAGGTTAGGTTAGGTTAGGTTAGGTTAGGTTAGGTTAGGTTAGGTTAGGTTAGGTTAGGTTAGGTTAGGTTAGGTTAGGTTAGGTTAGGTTAGGTTAGGTTAGGTTAGGTTAGGTTAGGTTAGGTTAGGTTAGGTTAGGTTAGGTTAGGTTAGGTTAGGTTAGGTTAGGTTAGGTTAGGTTAGGTTAGGTTAGGTTAGGTTAGGTTAGGTTAGGTTAGGTTAGGTTAGGTTAGGTTAGGTTAGGTTAGGTTAGGTTAGGTTAGGTTAGGTTAGGTTAGGTTAGGTTAGGTTAGGTTAGGTTAGGTTAGGTTAGGTTAGGTTAGGTTAGGTTAGGTTAGGTTAGGTTAGGTTAGGTTAGGTTAGGTTAGGTTAGGTTAGGTTAGGTTAGGTTAGGTTAGGTTAGGTTAGGTTAGGTTAGGTTAGGTTAGGTTAGGTTAGGTTAGGTTAGGTTAGGTTAGGTTAGGTTAGGTTAGGTTAGGTTAGGTTAGGTTAGGTTAGGTTAGGTTAGGTTAGGTTAGGTTAGGTTAGGTTAGGTTAGGTTAGGTTAGGTTAGGTTAGGTTAGGTTAGGTTAGGTTAGGTTAGGTTAGGTTAGGTTAGGTTAGGTTAGGTTAGGTTAGGTTAGGTTAGGTTAGGTTAGGTTAGGTTAGGTTAGGTTAGGTTAGGTTAGGTTAGGTTAGGTTAGGTTAGGTTAGGTTAGGTTAGGTTAGGTTAGGTTAGGTTAGGTTAGGTTAGGTTAGGTTAGGTTAGGTTAGGTTAGGTTAGGTTAGGTTAGGTTAGGTTAGGTTAGGTTAGGTTAGGTTAGGTTAGGTTAGGTTAGGTTAGGTTAGGTTAGGTTAGGTTAGGTTAGGTTAGGTTAGGTTAGGTTAGGTTAGGTTAGGTTAGGTTAGGTTAGGTTAGGTTAGGTTAGGTTAGGTTAGGTTAGGTTAGGTTAGGTTAGGTTAGGTTAGGTTAGGTTAGGTTAGGTTAGGTTAGGTTAGGTTAGGTTAGGTTAGGTTAGGTTAGGTTAGGTTAGGTTAGGTTAGGTTAGGTTAGGTTAGGTTAGGTTAGGTTAGGTTAGGTTAGGTTAGGTTAGGTTAGGTTAGGTTAGGTTAGGTTAGGTTAGGTTAGGTTAGGTTAGGTTAGGTTAGGTTAGGTTAGGTTAGGTTAGGTTAGGTTAGGTTAGGTTAGGTTAGGTTAGGTTAGGTTAGGTTAGGTTAGGTTAGGTTAGGTTAGGTTAGGTTAGGTTAGGTTAGGTTAGGTTAGGTTAGGTTAGGTTAGGTTAGGTTAGGTTAGGTTAGGTTAGGTTAGGTTAGGTTAGGTTAGGTTAGGTTAGGTTAGGTTAGGTTAGGTTAGGTTAGGTTAGGTTAGGTTAGGTTAGGTTAGGTTAGGTTAGGTTAGGTTAGGTTAGGTTAGGTTAGGTTAGGTTAGGTTAGGTTAGGTTAGGTTAGGTTAGGTTAGGTTAGGTTAGGTTAGGTTAGGTTAGGTTAGGTTAGGTTAGGTTAGGTTAGGTTAGGTTAGGTTAGGTTAGGTTAGGTTAGGTTAGGTTAGGTTAGGTTAGGTTAGGTTAGGTTAGGTTAGGTTAGGTTAGGTTAGGTTAGGTTAGGTTAGGTTAGGTTAGGTTAGGTTAGGTTAGGTTAGGTTAGGTTAGGTTAGGTTAGGTTAGGTTAGGTTAGGTTAGGTTAGGTTAGGTTAGGTTAGGTTAGGTTAGGTTAGGTTAGGTTAGGTTAGGTTAGGTTAGGTTAGGTTAGGTTAGGTTAGGTTAGGTTAGGTTAGGTTAGGTTAGGTTAGGTTAGGTTAGGTTAGGTTAGGTTAGGTTAGGTTAGGTTAGGTTAGGTTAGGTTAGGTTAGGTTAGGTTAGGTTAGGTTAGGTTAGGTTAGGTTAGGTTAGGTTAGGTTAGGTTAGGTTAGGTTAGGTTAGGTTAGGTTAGGTTAGGTTAGGTTAGGTTAGGTTAGGTTAGGTTAGGTTAGGTTAGGTTAGGTTAGGTTAGGTTAGGTTAGGTTAGGTTAGGTTAGGTTAGGTTAGGTTAGGTTAGGTTAGGTTAGGTTAGGTTAGGTTAGGTTAGGTTAGGTTAGGTTAGGTTAGGTTAGGTTAGGTTAGGTTAGGTTAGGTTAGGTTAGGTTAGGTTAGGTTAGGTTAGGTTAGGTTAGGTTAGGTTAGGTTAGGTTAGGTTAGGTTAGGTTAGGTTAGGTTAGGTTAGGTTAGGTTAGGTTAGGTTAGGTTAGGTTAGGTTAGGTTAGGTTAGGTTAGGTTAGGTTAGGTTAGGTTAGGTTAGGTTAGGTTAGGTTAGGTTAGGTTAGGTTAGGTTAGGTTAGGTTAGGTTAGGTTAGGTTAGGTTAGGTTAGGTTAGGTTAGGTTAGGTTAGGTTAGGTTAGGTTAGGTTAGGTTAGGTTAGGTTAGGTTAGGTTAGGTTAGGTTAGGTTAGGTTAGGTTAGGTTAGGTTAGGTTAGGTTAGGTTAGGTTAGGTTAGGTTAGGTTAGGTTAGGTTAGGTTAGGTTAGGTTAGGTTAGGTTAGGTTAGGTTAGGTTAGGTTAGGTTAGGTTAGGTTAGGTTAGGTTAGGTTAGGTTAGGTTAGGTTAGGTTAGGTTAGGTTAGGTTAGGTTAGGTTAGGTTAGGTTAGGTTAGGTTAGGTTAGGTTAGGTTAGGTTAGGTTAGGTTAGGTTAGGTTAGGTTAGGTTAGGTTAGGTTAGGTTAGGTTAGGTTAGGTTAGGTTAGGTTAGGTTAGGTTAGGTTAGGTTAGGTTAGGTTAGGTTAGGTTAGGTTAGGTTAGGTTAGGTTAGGTTAGGTTAGGTTAGGTTAGGTTAGGTTAGGTTAGGTTAGGTTAGGTTAGGTTAGGTTAGGTTAGGTTAGGTTAGGTTAGGTTAGGTTAGGTTAGGTTAGGTTAGGTTAGGTTAGGTTAGGTTAGGTTAGGTTAGGTTAGGTTAGGTTAGGTTAGGTTAGGTTAGGTTAGGTTAGGTTAGGTTAGGTTAGGTTAGGTTAGGTTAGGTTAGGTTAGGTTAGGTTAGGTTAGGTTAGGTTAGGTTAGGTTAGGTTAGGTTAGGTTAGGTTAGGTTAGGTTAGGTTAGGTTAGGTTAGGTTAGGTTAGGTTAGGTTAGGTTAGGTTAGGTTAGGTTAGGTTAGGTTAGGTTAGGTTAGGTTAGGTTAGGTTAGGTTAGGTTAGGTTAGGTTAGGTTAGGTTAGGTTAGGTTAGGTTAGGTTAGGTTAGGTTAGGTTAGGTTAGGTTAGGTTAGGTTAGGTTAGGTTAGGTTAGGTTAGGTTAGGTTAGGTTAGGTTAGGTTAGGTTAGGTTAGGTTAGGTTAGGTTAGGTTAGGTTAGGTTAGGTTAGGTTAGGTTAGGTTAGGTTAGGTTAGGTTAGGTTAGGTTAGGTTAGGTTAGGTTAGGTTAGGTTAGGTTAGGTTAGGTTAGGTTAGGTTAGGTTAGGTTAGGTTAGGTTAGGTTAGGTTAGGTTAGGTTAGGTTAGGTTAGGTTAGGTTAGGTTAGGTTAGGTTAGGTTAGGTTAGGTTAGGTTAGGTTAGGTTAGGTTAGGTTAGGTTAGGTTAGGTTAGGTTAGGTTAGGTTAGGTTAGGTTAGGTTAGGTTAGGTTAGGTTAGGTTAGGTTAGGTTAGGTTAGGTTAGGTTAGGTTAGGTTAGGTTAGGTTAGGTTAGGTTAGGTTAGGTTAGGTTAGGTTAGGTTAGGTTAGGTTAGGTTAGGTTAGGTTAGGTTAGGTTAGGTTAGGTTAGGTTAGGTTAGGTTAGGTTAGGTTAGGTTAGGTTAGGTTAGGTTAGGTTAGGTTAGGTTAGGTTAGGTTAGGTTAGGTTAGGTTAGGTTAGGTTAGGTTAGGTTAGGTTAGGTTAGGTTAGGTTAGGTTAGGTTAGGTTAGGTTAGGTTAGGTTAGGTTAGGTTAGGTTAGGTTAGGTTAGGTTAGGTTAGGTTAGGTTAGGTTAGGTTAGGTTAGGTTAGGTTAGGTTAGGTTAGGTTAGGTTAGGTTAGGTTAGGTTAGGTTAGGTTAGGTTAGGTTAGGTTAGGTTAGGTTAGGTTAGGTTAGGTTAGGTTAGGTTAGGTTAGGTTAGGTTAGGTTAGGTTAGGTTAGGTTAGGTTAGGTTAGGTTAGGTTAGGTTAGGTTAGGTTAGGTTAGGTTAGGTTAGGTTAGGTTAGGTTAGGTTAGGTTAGGTTAGGTTAGGTTAGGTTAGGTTAGGTTAGGTTAGGTTAGGTTAGGTTAGGTTAGGTTAGGTTAGGTTAGGTTAGGTTAGGTTAGGTTAGGTTAGGTTAGGTTAGGTTAGGTTAGGTTAGGTTAGGTTAGGTTAGGTTAGGTTAGGTTAGGTTAGGTTAGGTTAGGTTAGGTTAGGTTAGGTTAGGTTAGGTTAGGTTAGGTTAGGTTAGGTTAGGTTAGGTTAGGTTAGGTTAGGTTAGGTTAGGTTAGGTTAGGTTAGGTTAGGTTAGGTTAGGTTAGGTTAGGTTAGGTTAGGTTAGGTTAGGTTAGGTTAGGTTAGGTTAGGTTAGGTTAGGTTAGGTTAGGTTAGGTTAGGTTAGGTTAGGTTAGGTTAGGTTAGGTTAGGTTAGGTTAGGTTAGGTTAGGTTAGGTTAGGTTAGGTTAGGTTAGGTTAGGTTAGGTTAGGTTAGGTTAGGTTAGGTTAGGTTAGGTTAGGTTAGGTTAGGTTAGGTTAGGTTAGGTTAGGTTAGGTTAGGTTAGGTTAGGTTAGGTTAGGTTAGGTTAGGTTAGGTTAGGTTAGGTTAGGTTAGGTTAGGTTAGGTTAGGTTAGGTTAGGTTAGGTTAGGTTAGGTTAGGTTAGGTTAGGTTAGGTTAGGTTAGGTTAGGTTAGGTTAGGTTAGGTTAGGTTAGGTTAGGTTAGGTTAGGTTAGGTTAGGTTAGGTTAGGTTAGGTTAGGTTAGGTTAGGTTAGGTTAGGTTAGGTTAGGTTAGGTTAGGTTAGGTTAGGTTAGGTTAGGTTAGGTTAGGTTAGGTTAGGTTAGGTTAGGTTAGGTTAGGTTAGGTTAGGTTAGGTTAGGTTAGGTTAGGTTAGGTTAGGTTAGGTTAGGTTAGGTTAGGTTAGGTTAGGTTAGGTTAGGTTAGGTTAGGTTAGGTTAGGTTAGGTTAGGTTAGGTTAGGTTAGGTTAGGTTAGGTTAGGTTAGGTTAGGTTAGGTTAGGTTAGGTTAGGTTAGGTTAGGTTAGGTTAGGTTAGGTTAGGTTAGGTTAGGTTAGGTTAGGTTAGGTTAGGTTAGGTTAGGTTAGGTTAGGTTAGGTTAGGTTAGGTTAGGTTAGGTTAGGTTAGGTTAGGTTAGGTTAGGTTAGGTTAGGTTAGGTTAGGTTAGGTTAGGTTAGGTTAGGTTAGGTTAGGTTAGGTTAGGTTAGGTTAGGTTAGGTTAGGTTAGGTTAGGTTAGGTTAGGTTAGGTTAGGTTAGGTTAGGTTAGGTTAGGTTAGGTTAGGTTAGGTTAGGTTAGGTTAGGTTAGGTTAGGTTAGGTTAGGTTAGGTTAGGTTAGGTTAGGTTAGGTTAGGTTAGGTTAGGTTAGGTTAGGTTAGGTTAGGTTAGGTTAGGTTAGGTTAGGTTAGGTTAGGTTAGGTTAGGTTAGGTTAGGTTAGGTTAGGTTAGGTTAGGTTAGGTTAGGTTAGGTTAGGTTAGGTTAGGTTAGGTTAGGTTAGGTTAGGTTAGGTTAGGTTAGGTTAGGTTAGGTTAGGTTAGGTTAGGTTAGGTTAGGTTAGGTTAGGTTAGGTTAGGTTAGGTTAGGTTAGGTTAGGTTAGGTTAGGTTAGGTTAGGTTAGGTTAGGTTAGGTTAGGTTAGGTTAGGTTAGGTTAGGTTAGGTTAGGTTAGGTTAGGTTAGGTTAGGTTAGGTTAGGTTAGGTTAGGTTAGGTTAGGTTAGGTTAGGTTAGGTTAGGTTAGGTTAGGTTAGGTTAGGTTAGGTTAGGTTAGGTTAGGTTAGGTTAGGTTAGGTTAGGTTAGGTTAGGTTAGGTTAGGTTAGGTTAGGTTAGGTTAGGTTAGGTTAGGTTAGGTTAGGTTAGGTTAGGTTAGGTTAGGTTAGGTTAGGTTAGGTTAGGTTAGGTTAGGTTAGGTTAGGTTAGGTTAGGTTAGGTTAGGTTAGGTTAGGTTAGGTTAGGTTAGGTTAGGTTAGGTTAGGTTAGGTTAGGTTAGGTTAGGTTAGGTTAGGTTAGGTTAGGTTAGGTTAGGTTAGGTTAGGTTAGGTTAGGTTAGGTTAGGTTAGGTTAGGTTAGGTTAGGTTAGGTTAGGTTAGGTTAGGTTAGGTTAGGTTAGGTTAGGTTAGGTTAGGTTAGGTTAGGTTAGGTTAGGTTAGGTTAGGTTAGGTTAGGTTAGGTTAGGTTAGGTTAGGTTAGGTTAGGTTAGGTTAGGTTAGGTTAGGTTAGGTTAGGTTAGGTTAGGTTAGGTTAGGTTAGGTTAGGTTAGGTTAGGTTAGGTTAGGTTAGGTTAGGTTAGGTTAGGTTAGGTTAGGTTAGGTTAGGTTAGGTTAGGTTAGGTTAGGTTAGGTTAGGTTAGGTTAGGTTAGGTTAGGTTAGGTTAGGTTAGGTTAGGTTAGGTTAGGTTAGGTTAGGTTAGGTTAGGTTAGGTTAGGTTAGGTTAGGTTAGGTTAGGTTAGGTTAGGTTAGGTTAGGTTAGGTTAGGTTAGGTTAGGTTAGGTTAGGTTAGGTTAGGTTAGGTTAGGTTAGGTTAGGTTAGGTTAGGTTAGGTTAGGTTAGGTTAGGTTAGGTTAGGTTAGGTTAGGTTAGGTTAGGTTAGGTTAGGTTAGGTTAGGTTAGGTTAGGTTAGGTTAGGTTAGGTTAGGTTAGAGGTTAGGTTAGGTTAGGTTAGGTTAGGTTAGGTTAGGTTAGGTTAGGTTAGGTTAGGTTAGGTTAGGTTAGGTTAGGTTAGGTTAGGTTAGGTTAGGTTAGGTTAGGTTAGGTTAGGTTAGGTTAGGTTAGGTTAGGTTAGGTTAGGTTAGGTTAGGTTAGGTTAGGTTAGGTTAGGTTAGGTTAGGTTAGGTTAGGTTAGGTTAGGTTAGGTTAGGTTAGGTTAGGTTAGGTTAGGTTAGGTTAGGTTAGGTTAGGTTAGGTTAGGTTAGGTTAGGTTAGGTTAGGTTAGGTTAGGTTAGGTTAGGTTAGGTTAGGTTAGGTTAGGTTAGGTTAGGTTAGGTTAGGTTAGGTTAGGTTAGGTTAGGTTAGGTTAGGTTAGGTTAGGTTAGGTTAGGTTAGGTTAGGTTAGGTTAGGTTAGGTTAGGTTAGGTTAGGTTAGGTTAGGTTAGGTTAGGTTAGGTTAGGTTAGGTTAGGTTAGGTTAGGTTAGGTTAGGTTAGGTTAGGTTAGGTTAGGTTAGGTTAGGTTAGGTTAGGTTAGGTTAGGTTAGGTTAGGTTAGGTTAGGTTAGGTTAGGTTAGGTTAGGTTAGGTTAGGTTAGGTTAGGTTAGGTTAGGTTAGGTTAGGTTAGGTTAGGTTAGGTTAGGTTAGGTTAGGTTAGGTTAGGTTAGGTTAGGTTAGGTTAGGTTAGGTTAGGTTAGGTTAGGTTAGGTTAGGTTAGGTTAGGTTAGGTTAGGTTAGGTTAGGTTAGGTTAGGTTAGGTTAGGTTAGGTTAGGTTAGGTTAGGTTAGGTTAGGTTAGGTTAGGTTAGGTTAGGTTAGGTTAGGTTAGGTTAGGTTAGGTTAGGTTAGGTTAGGTTAGGTTAGGTTAGGTTAGGTTAGGTTAGGTTAGGTTAGGTTAGGTTAGGTTAGGTTAGGTTAGGTTAGGTTAGGTTAGGTTAGGTTAGGTTAGGTTAGGTTAGGTTAGGTTAGGTTAGGTTAGGTTAGGTTAGGTTAGGTTAGGTTAGGTTAGGTTAGGTTAGGTTAGGTTAGGTTAGGTTAGGTTAGGTTAGGTTAGGTTAGGTTAGGTTAGGTTAGGTTAGGTTAGGTTAGGTTAGGTTAGGTTAGGTTAGGTTAGGTTAGGTTAGGTTAGGTTAGGTTAGGTTAGGTTAGGTTAGGTTAGGTTAGGTTAGGTTAGGTTAGGTTAGGTTAGGTTAGGTTAGGTTAGGTTAGGTTAGGTTAGGTTAGGTTAGGTTAGGTTAGGTTAGGTTAGGTTAGGTTAGGTTAGGTTAGGTTAGGTTAGGTTAGGTTAGGTTAGGTTAGGTTAGGTTAGGTTAGGTTAGGTTAGGTTAGGTTAGGTTAGGTTAGGTTAGGTTAGGTTAGGTTAGGTTAGGTTAGGTTAGGTTAGGTTAGGTTAGGTTAGGTTAGGTTAGGTTAGGTTAGGTTAGGTTAGGTTAGGTTAGGTTAGGTTAGGTTAGGTTAGGTTAGGTTAGGTTAGGTTAGGTTAGGTTAGGTTAGGTTAGGTTAGGTTAGGTTAGGTTAGGTTAGGTTAGGTTAGGTTAGGTTAGGTTAGGTTAGGTTAGGTTAGGTTAGGTTAGGTTA
>OY751388.1:40000-52500 GCA_963565295.1 Epirrhoe alternata | reverse complement strand
CATTTTTTCTTATTTATTTATGTATTCTAAATATACTATCTGGGGATAGGGATTTAGGGTTACAATTTTTATTTTTATTTCTAAGGGTTCTTACATCTTATTTTAATTTCTACGGGTTCTTACTCTCTATTACATCTTATTTTCTATCTTTTACATTTCTATCTTGTATTATGCTACATATCGGGGTTTCTGGGTTTGGGTTACATTTTATTATCTTATCATTACAATTTATATGTTTTACAGTTTTACTTTCTAGCTATACTTATTATTAATTACTTATATTATTTCAATCTACTGTACTTATTACCTATTCTTCTTATCTACTGTCTTTTATTGTATGCTGTTTTTATATATTATCAAATATATATTCACCATACGTGCTATACCTATTTGTTTCTATTTATTACTTTTTTTACAATTTCAGTACAATATCTTATAAAATCTTTTCTTATTAACTTATTTTGTATAAACGTTGCAGCATTTTCTACTCTAAGTTCTAGGCCAAGGGTCTGCTCGGCTTCGTATCTCTGGAGGGAAAAGACCGGACATTCAAAAAGCACGTGTACCACCGTCTCGTCTACATCTGGGTCGCAAATGCAGGATGGGCTCTCCTTACACTTGAACCGGTTCAAGTATTCGGAGAACCCACCATGACCCGTCAGCACCTGAGTCATAAGACCAGTAAGTTCGAACTTACGCATCACTTTAAAAGCTTCCACCGCATCTGGCAGGAAAAGCTTGGTTACTTTAGCGGTCTCACCTGATTTATACCGTTGGTTCCACTTTTCCAGAGAGCTCAAGCGTATCTGTCTCTTCACGTACGACACCGGGCAAAGATCGTAATCGGGTCTTTTCTTAAGGTTCCTCGCAGCCTCCTTTGCGAGCTCGTCAGCTCTTTCGTTTCCCTCCAATCCTGCGTGGGCTTTGATCCAGAATAAGGATACTTCCTTATTCTGGATTCTGCTCGCTTTCATGTTTTCGCGAGCCTCCACGGCTAAAGGATGGAGGGATCCGTTGTTGATGACTGTCTCTAAAGCCGATCTGGAGTCGCTAAAGATACCAAAGGATATCTCTGAGCGCTTTAAGATCTCCCTTGTGGCTCTCGTCAGTGCAAGGAGTTCCGCCTGGTAAACCGTGGAGTAGGATGGCAGCTTCAATTTGAGGGCCTTGATCTCAGCGCCCTCCTTCCAAAATGAGAGTGCCGCTCCAACTTCACCTTCGATTTTGCTTCCATCGGTGTATATCGAAACATCTTGGGTATTGTGTGCGTAGAGCTGTTCCTCGTCCACCAGGTTCGTAATTCTCAGTTCGGTATTCTCCGCTGGATGTTTCGTCCGGGCGTATGGGATCAGGCGTTCCACTTCCCTGTCTCTAAGCATTGGCTGGAACACCCCCCTCTTGGCCTCATACAGGGCAGCTGCCTCTTGTATTCTCAGGTCCAGAGGGAGTATTCCGGCCAACACTAGTCCCGAGTTCAGGGAGATGGTGCGATAGGCCCTGGTCAACTTCTGCGCGAAGCTCCGTTGGACTGAATTTAGCTGCCTCTGCACTCCCAGCTTCTCCGTTGCCGGCGCCCATGCGCTCGCCGCGTACATTATAACGGGCTCTACTGTCGCCTTATAGATGATTCTGATGATCTCCGGGTGGAGACCCCAGCTGATCCTGGCGGCTCTAGAGAGCTTCTTGTAGATGCTAAGTGCTTTTTTGCAAATGTTTCCGACATGGGTGTTGAACGTCAATTTATCATCTACAGTGAGCCCCAGGATCTTGAGTTCCCTTGTCATGCTGATGTCGACCCCGCCCATGGTTAGGATTGGGGTATCATACTTGAGTTTGCGAGTGATTACCATAGCGTTGGTTTTTGTCGGTGCAAACTTAAGCCTATTCCGGATACCCCATTCCCTAACATAGGCGAGGGCGGCATTTGCACGTCGCTGGACGTCCAAAGCCGAGTCTCCGTCAAACACCAGGATGATGTCATCCGCAAAGGCCTGACCATAGTCCCCCCGCTCTTCCAGCCCCTTCAGAAGTGGGTCCAATAGCAAGTTCCACAGTATGGGTCCCCCCACAGATCCCTGCACGCAGCCCTTACTGGTGTCCTTCATGTGTTCTTCTCCCGCGTACCTGACCCTAACTTTCCGGTCCCGTAAGTAGCTGTCCATGAGCCTTCTCAGGTTTACTGGGCAGCTCTCCTCCGCTAGTCTTACCCTGATGGCTGGCCACCATGCACCATCGAAGGCTCCCTCTATGTCCAATGAGATCAAGGTGATAAGTTTTCTCTGTTCCAGTTTCTCGCGGATATGACACATCAGGTCATAGAGGGAGTCTTCGGTGCTCTTTTTGGGCATAAAGCCATATTGTCTGCTGGACATCTTTGGGATCAGGTACCATTTTATCCTTCCTATGGCCATCTTTTCTAAGATCTTTCCCATCACTGGCAGCAGCCCTATCGGCCTGTACGATTTAGGGTTGGTGTAGTCTTCTTTGCCTGGTTTTCTCAAGACCACTACTGTCGCTTCTTTCCAGATGGTCGGAAAGTGTGAGAGAACCAGGCATCTGTTGACCAACGCAAGGAAAGCTTCGGGATCGCTATCAATGGCCTGTTTGCAGATATCTGCAGTGAATCCGTCTATTCCGGGGGCTTTTTTGGGGCTGAAGCTGTCCACAGCAGCGCTCAGCTCTTCCATCGTAAATGGTGGGTCATGTATCTCACCATGGACCCAGTCGTTTACTTGATCCGCTGCTTCTCTGGTCTGTCTATGGTCAGCATTGTCCGCGATTTTAGAGTCCTCCGGGTAGAACGTGTCTGCCAGAACTTTGGCTGACTCTTTAGGATCGATTTCCTTGCCATCTTTCACTAATGGTATGTCTTCATGCCTCTTGCTTGTTCTCCCTATTACCCGGTAAATTCCCTCCCACATTCCTTCCCTATCCTGCTTTCCACAGAACTCTTTCCAGCTGAGGATTTGTGCTCTCCTGGCCTCACTCTGATAATTTTCTTTTGCTTCCAGGTACTCTGCTACGACCTTGGACCTTCGGACCGGCGCTGCCCATTTGATTCGACGCTTCAGGGTGATGGACTTCCTCTTCAGATCGGCGAGGGCTTCGGACCACCACGGCGGGGTAAGTTTTTCTTTATTTTTCTTAATGGGTATGGTGTTTGTGCATGACTGTGTGATTATTTTTGTGTAGTTAACTATTGCTTCTTCTAATTTTGCTTTATTTCCAATTTGATTGATTTCATTTTCGTTAATTTTGTTTTCTATTTTTAATTGGGCCAATTTCTCATGAAATTGGCTCCAATTTGCCTTTTTTGTATTATAAAGCCTAGTAGTTCTGCTAATACTTACACCTTTAGCTCTTCTAAGGGAAAGACTAAATATTATTCCGTTGTGGTCCGATTCCGTGAGGTCGTCCAATACCCTCCATCCGTCCACCAGAGTCAGCATGTCGGCGGTACAGGCTGTTATATCAGGGTAACTAGTATAGGCTTTCCCTCCTCTGATGGTATCAAAGGTCGGTACCTCTCCTTCGTTCAGCACCTGCAAGCAGTTTTCATCAAGAGTGCCGGCCATATCTTCACCCCTGCTGTCAAGGATCTCGCCACCCCACCAAGGATTTTTGGCATTCGCGTCTCCACCAACGAGTAGTCTTCTGGGTCCTATTTCCTCCAGTACCTTCGCGAGTTGCTCCAGGTGCGGTTCTATAGGCGTGGGTTCGGGTTCGAAGTAGTAGGACACAACCGTGATCTCCCAGGCAGAAGTTCGGATTCTCACCACTGAGATGTTATTAGTGGTGAGTTTCGGGCACTGTGTTACGTCTAGCTCCTTGTCGAAGACTAGAACGGCTGCTTTGACTGTCCCATCTCCTTGGTTTATGCTCTGGAAGACCCTCACTCCTTTGTAGTCCTTCACCCGGTTAATGTTCCCCACATACGGCTCCTGGACTATTGCGAAGGCCACCTTCCGTTTTTCCGCTTCAATTATGAGCTCGCTAGTGGCAATTTTGCTGCGTTGTAGGTTCGCCTGAAGGACCCAGTAAGGCTTATCTCTGTTGGCGGTATTGACTGCAGTGATAGTGTTGGTGCCCTCGTCGTTAACAATATGCTACAGAAGCCCGCGCCAGTATATCCCATCGCCGCCTTATGGGGCACTCCTGACTGAAGGCGTTGTGTTCTGCGCCTTCGATGTTTGCCCGCTTGCAGTTGCAGCAAGAGGCGGTGCCTCCGGTGGTCCAGCTTGTGCAGTCCGCTCTCATATGCGGGCCCCCACAGTGGCTGCACTTTTCGACTGTCTCTTTGCAGTGACGTCTGCCGTGTCCATACCCCAAGCACAGAGAGCACTGCACCAGCGGCGATTGGTCGGCCGCTTTTACCCTCTGTAAATCGATATGGACCTCTCCGCACTCCATGATCAAGTTCCATATCCTTGGGGACACTTTGACGACGACGTGGCACATGTGGGGGTTCCTGGCCTTCCTTCTGTAGCGGATCTCCATTCTGTCGTCCTGCTTTGGTAGGTTTTGGAAGACGCTTTTGTTCTGATTTCTCAGAGCGTTTACTATGTCTTCGTCACTGTGGATCTGTAAGACGTCTCTGAGAATCAGGAGCGGATCCTTGTTTTGGATTTCCTCTACATTGAGGTGGGTCTCCGCGGTCCTAAGCCTTTCCTTGACCCTCTCCCGTTCCTCTTCCGTTCGGCATCCCACTATCACTCTCCTATCCTTTGCCTTCCTCACACGATCTATCTGTATTCCTCCCTCCTTGGCTTTAACAGCTTCTCTTATCCTTGTTAGGACGTCCTCCCCCGTTTCAGTTTCGTTTTTTGAGGAAATCACTACGGAGTGCAGTGTGGTCTGTTCGTGGCTTTGTGTCCTAGGCGCGCCTGACACTACACTCGCGTATGTGGCTTTCTCAATGACTTCTTTCTGTCTATCCATTGCTTCTTTTAGGCTTTCCATCCTGTCAAAGTTTTCCTTCAGCAGCCTACCATGTTCTTCCAAAGTTTTCCTCCAATCGCTTTCCTCTTTTTGTTTTCCTTTTTCTATAGGTTCCGTCTCCTTTTCCTTTGTTACCATTGCAGGTTTTCCACGGGTGGCTGTCGTTTCTGCCTCCTTGACCAGCTCGAACAGACGTTCAACCGCATGTATGACATTTTGCTTGATGTCCGTCTTTAGGTTTCTCGAGTTTTCGAGGTTGAGCTTGGCCTTAGTTAGGCAGGCTTTGGCTTCTGCCGTCCTGCTTAGGAATTTTTCGGGCTTCGGTGGGCTCCCTCCAGTCTCCACAGGTGGCCGGCGAGCTGTTAGTTTTCCCTCTTGGGGAGGTAGAGCCGCGGGTTTAAGCCTAGTGGGGGCTGTCGGGGCCGCCCTTTTTGGCGAGGTTGAAGTTTTTGGCTGCTGCGACGTCGACTTCTTTCTCTTGTAGTTCACGTCTTCCCATTCTCCTACACTCCGCCTGACACTCGAGGTCGAGGTTGAGGGCTGCGCTGTTTCATATTCCTCTTGAGAGGGTCCCTCTTGTGCTGGCAGAGGGGGAGACTTCTGGGAGTCGAGGTCGCTAGCGGTGTTGGGCTTTTGGACGGGGGTTCGTATTCCGAACATTTTGTCAAGGGAACGTCAATTGTATAATAAAATTTTAAAATTGTAAAAGTTGTATAATAATAAATTTAATAATAATATAAGAATTTCCTACCTTTGTATACTAATAGTGACCTTGTTTTTATTTCAGATTGGTGACGCCAGGGACTTACAGATGGTAAGTACTAGAAGCCTATGTCTATTTTTAATTCCAAAATTTATTTTAATGTTTTTTTTTTTTTATTTCCGTTTCAGGGTGCGTTTCCAGCTGGGTGTGGACCACACGACGCCAGGGAGCCTACAAGTGAAGCACTAAAGGTAAGTTGTTAACTTTTATTTTTGTAGAGTGAGGCTCTACCTTGTCAATAAGGATGTGTAAAGCCAGAAAAGTGGTCTTTATCACTTTGTAGTCAATAAGCAGGCTAGGGTCATCAAATTTGTCAATAACAAGTGAAGAACTTATTTTGCTCTACGTAGAGTTAGTCTATGTATACGAGACGGTAGTACTCAAGATTCCGAGTCTAACAGAAAAAATCCCGTCGAAATCGGTGCAGCCGTTCCAGAGATACGCAGCTTGCAAGTTTCCCAAGATGGCGTCCAAGATGGCCGCCAAATCTTAGAAAATCCGCTACTGCCTCAATTTAAGAAATAAATATATAGTGTGATATATTTTTGCAATGGCCTCGCCAAGATCTATCTCTTCCCGAGCTCAGAATAGGTGTCAAAAATTTTACCCTAAATCGGGTATGTCGCTAAGAGAATGGAAAGAGGACAGATAGACAATGCCAGTACAAAAAATCCCAAGCGAATCGATCGAAAAACGGCCAAGATATAGATGTTTAAAAATTTCAAAGATGGCGGCCAAGATGGCCAACCAAATTTTAAAAGTCCGCTACAGCCACAAAAAGCAAGCTAGATGTCAAGTGCTTGGGGTCACCGTGACGGCCTCGTCGAGACCTATCTCCTCCTGGGGTCAAAACGTATGTGAAAATTTTGGACCCTGAAACGGGTATGTCACTAAAGAAATGGAGAGAGTTCAGTCAGACAATGCCGGCACCGAAAACCCCAATCAAATCGGTCTAAATTTGGCGAAGTTACAAGTGTGTAAAAATTTCAAGATGGCGGCTAAAATGGCCGACCACTGTCTAATTTCGGCTATTTTTGCTCCAAATGCTCTGTGTTTGGGCTCGTTTGAAAGGTCTTGAAAAATCCTAACCAGTCAGCTGGTTGGAAATAACAGAATATGCCCCCCTGATTTTTAAGATGCAAAAATAGCCAAATTTTTAACAAAAAATTCAATAAAAAATCCAAATGTAAACAATTTAAAAATTTTAAAAGTCTAAATAGCTTAAAATAATACCCCCCTTAATTTATAATTTTTAGAATTTTGCTAGTGTACTTTAATCAGGCACCACGTGTGGACCCCAAAAATTTAAAAAATCGTATCTCGGAAACTAGTTCATAGAAAAATCCAAAAATTGGCACGAGGGTAGAAGACCACTCGGCGCTTATGTTAGTGAGTTTAGAAACACAGGTTACAGATTTACTTTTCAAGATATAAAAGTTTAAAAAATGAAAAATTTTGAAAAACCAATAACTAAGCCAAAACTTAACTTAGAGAGTAGCTGAAGGTGCCTCTGCGATCCTCTCGATGGCGGCCAGGTGTTCCCCTCCTCGGATTGCTTCCAGGTCCTCTGGATCTATGGCCTCGTGACCACGTGGAAGTTGTTTTTTTGCGTTTATTTCCGCCAGGGTTGGCGGAAAAAATCCAAACTTGCTGCAGTCGTGAAGGGCCCCACCAGGCCTTCCTCGGGATATAATAAAATCAATAGGTCGTCGCTGATAATCCTGATTTAAACACGTTTTAAGATTTAAAATCCACAAAAAATCACTTCTTCACTCGTAGTTCTTTCAGTTTTGCACCTAGACGAGCGCGGTTTTCACTAACGTGTGCGCCTCGTCCGTCCGCAACTTTTGACGTATTAAAATCGATTTTCTGAGCACTTTTTCTATTTTTCCGGATTTTTAAAACGTGGAGCGACTTAAAATCGTGGCGCTTTCGACGGCGGGTAAAGCGCGACGGTGGTTAGGTTAGGTTAGGTTAGGTTAGGTTAGGTTAGGTTAGGTTAGGTTAGGTTAGGTTAGGTTAGGTTAGGTTAGGTTAGGTTAGGTTAGGTTAGGTTAGGTTAGGTTAGGTTAGGTTAGGTTAGGTTAGGTTAGGTTAGGTTAGGTTAGGTTAGGTTAGGTTAGGTTAGGTTAGGTTAGGTTAGGTTAGGTTAGGTTAGGTTAGGTTAGGTTAGGTTAGGTTAGGTTAGGTTAGGTTAGGTTAGGTTAGGTTAGGTTAGGTTAGGTTAGGTTAGGTTAGGTTAGGTTAGGTTAGGTTAGGTTAGGTTAGGTTAGGTTAGGTTAGGTTAGGTTAGGTTAGGTTAGGTTAGGTTAGGTTAGGTTAGGTTAGGTTAGGTTAGGTTAGGTTAGGTTAGGTTAGGTTAGGTTAGGTTAGGTTAGGTTAGGTTAGGTTAGGTTAGGTTAGGTTAGGTTAGGTTAGGTTAGGTTAGGTTAGGTTAGGTTAGGTTAGGTTAGGTTAGGTTAGGTTAGGTTAGGTTAGGTTAGGTTAGGTTAGGTTAGGTTAGGTTAGGTTAGGTTAGGTTAGGTTAGGTTAGGTTAGGTTAGGTTAGGTTAGGTTAGGTTAGGTTAGGTTAGGTTAGGTTAGGTTAGGTTAGGTTAGGTTAGGTTAGGTTAGGTTAGGTTAGGTTAGGTTAGGTTAGGTTAGGTTAGGTTAGGTTAGGTTAGGTTAGGTTAGGTTAGGTTAGGTTAGGTTAGGTTAGGTTAGGTTAGGTTAGGTTAGGTTAGGTTAGGTTAGGTTAGGTTAGGTTAGGTTAGGTTAGGTTAGGTTAGGTTAGGTTAGGTTAGGTTAGGTTAGGTTAGGTTAGGTTAGGTTAGGTTAGGTTAGGTTAGGTTAGGTTAGGTTAGGTTAGGTTAGGTTAGGTTAGGTTAGGTTAGGTTAGGTTAGGTTAGGTTAGGTTAGGTTAGGTTAGGTTAGGTTAGGTTAGGTTAGGTTAGGTTAGGTTAGGTTAGGTTAGGTTAGGTTAGGTTAGGTTAGGTTAGGTTAGGTTAGGTTAGGTTAGGTTAGGTTAGGTTAGGTTAGGTTAGGTTAGGTTAGGTTAGGTTAGGTTAGGTTAGGTTAGGTTAGGTTAGGTTAGGTTAGGTTAGGTTAGGTTAGGTTAGGTTAGGTTAGGTTAGGTTAGGTTAGGTTAGGTTAGGTTAGGTTAGGTTAGGTTAGGTTAGGTTAGGTTAGGTTAGGTTAGGTTAGGTTAGGTTAGGTTAGGTTAGGTTAGGTTAGGTTAGGTTAGGTTAGGTTAGGTTAGGTTAGGTTAGGTTAGGTTAGGTTAGGTTAGGTTAGGTTAGGTTAGGTTAGGTTAGGTTAGGTTAGGTTAGGTTAGGTTAGGTTAGGTTAGGTTAGGTTAGGTTAGGTTAGGTTAGGTTAGGTTAGGTTAGGTTAGGTTAGGTTAGGTTAGGTTAGGTTAGGTTAGGTTAGGTTAGGTTAGGTTAGGTTAGGTTAGGTTAGGTTAGGTTAGGTTAGGTTAGGTTAGGTTAGGTTAGGTTAGGTTAGGTTAGGTTAGGTTAGGTTAGGTTAGGTTAGGTTAGGTTAGGTTAGGTTAGGTTAGGTTAGGTTAGGTTAGGTTAGGTTAGGTTAGGTTAGGTTAGGTTAGGTTAGGTTAGGTTAGGTTAGGTTAGGTTAGGTTAGGTTAGGTTAGGTTAGGTTAGGTTAGGTTAGGTTAGGTTAGGTTAGGTTAGGTTAGGTTAGGTTAGGTTAGGTTAGGTTAGGTTAGGTTAGGTTAGGTTAGGTTAGGTTAGGTTAGGTTAGGTTAGGTTAGGTTAGGTTAGGTTAGGTTAGGTTAGGTTAGGTTAGGTTAGGTTAGGTTAGGTTAGGTTAGGTTAGGTTAGGTTAGGTTAGGTTAGGTTAGGTTAGGTTAGGTTAGGTTAGGTTAGGTTAGGTTAGGTTAGGTTAGGTTAGGTTAGGTTAGGTTAGGTTAGGTTAGGTTAGGTTAGGTTAGGTTAGGTTAGGTTAGGTTAGGTTAGGTTAGGTTAGGTTAGGTTAGGTTAGGTTAGGTTAGGTTAGGTTAGGTTAGGTTAGGTTAGGTTAGGTTAGGTTAGGTTAGGTTAGGTTAGGTTAGGTTAGGTTAGGTTAGGTTAGGTTAGGTTAGGTTAGGTTAGGTTAGGTTAGGTTAGGTTAGGTTAGGTTAGGTTAGGTTAGGTTAGGTTAGGTTAGGTTAGGTTAGGTTAGGTTAGGTTAGGTTAGGTTAGGTTAGGTTAGGTTAGGTTAGGTTAGGTTAGGTTAGGTTAGGTTAGGTTAGGTTAGGTTAGGTTAGGTTAGGTTAGGTTAGGTTAGGTTAGGTTAGGTTAGGTTAGGTTAGGTTAGGTTAGGTTAGGTTAGGTTAGGTTAGGTTAGGTTAGGTTAGGTTAGGTTAGGTTAGGTTAGGTTAGGTTAGGTTAGGTTAGGTTAGGTTAGGTTAGGTTAGGTTAGGTTAGGTTAGGTTAGGTTAGGTTAGGTTAGGTTAGGTTAGGTTAGGTTAGGTTAGGTTAGGTTAGGTTAGGTTAGGTTAGGTTAGGTTAGGTTAGGTTAGGTTAGGTTAGGTTAGGTTAGGTTAGGTTAGGTTAGGTTAGGTTAGGTTAGGTTAGGTTAGGTTAGGTTAGGTTAGGTTAGGTTAGGTTAGGTTAGGTTAGGTTAGGTTAGGTTAGGTTAGGTTAGGTTAGGTTAGGTTAGGTTAGGTTAGGTTAGGTTAGGTTAGGTTAGGTTAGGTTAGGTTAGGTTAGGTTAGGTTAGGTTAGGTTAGGTTAGGTTAGGTTAGGTTAGGTTAGGTTAGGTTAGGTTAGGTTAGGTTAGGTTAGGTTAGGTTAGGTTAGGTTAGGTTAGGTTAGGTTAGGTTAGGTTAGGTTAGGTTAGGTTAGGTTAGGTTAGGTTAGGTTAGGTTAGGTTAGGTTAGGTTAGGTTAGGTTAGGTTAGGTTAGGTTAGGTTAGGTTAGGTTAGGTTAGGTTAGGTTAGGTTAGGTTAGGTTAGGTTAGGTTAGGTTAGGTTAGGTTAGGTTAGGTTAGGTTAGGTTAGGTTAGGTTAGGTTAGGTTAGGTTAGGTTAGGTTAGGTTAGGTTAGGTTAGGTTAGGTTAGGTTAGGTTAGGTTAGGTTAGGTTAGGTTAGGTTAGGTTAGGTTAGGTTAGGTTAGGTTAGGTTAGGTTAGGTTAGGTTAGGTTAGGTTAGGTTAGGTTAGGTTAGGTTAGGTTAGGTTAGGTTAGGTTAGGTTAGGTTAGGTTAGGTTAGGTTAGGTTAGGTTAGGTTAGGTTAGGTTAGGTTAGGTTAGGTTAGGTTAGGTTAGGTTAGGTTAGGTTAGGTTAGGTTAGGTTAGGTTAGGTTAGGTTAGGTTAGGTTAGGTTAGGTTAGGTTAGGTTAGGTTAGGTTAGGTTAGGTTAGGTTAGGTTAGGTTAGGTTAGGTTAGGTTAGGTTAGGTTAGGTTAGGTTAGGTTAGGTTAGGTTAGGTTAGGTTAGGTTAGGTTAGGTTAGGTTAGGTTAGGTTAGGTTAGGTTAGGTTAGGTTAGGTTAGGTTAGGTTAGGTTAGGTTAGGTTAGGTTAGGTTAGGTTAGGTTAGGTTAGGTTAGGTTAGGTTAGGTTAGGTTAGGTTAGGTTAGGTTAGGTTAGGTTAGGTTAGGTTAGGTTAGGTTAGGTTAGGTTAGGTTAGGTTAGGTTAGGTTAGGTTAGGTTAGGTTAGGTTAGGTTAGGTTAGGTTAGGTTAGGTTAGGTTAGGTTAGGTTAGGTTAGGTTAGGTTAGGTTAGGTTAGGTTAGGTTAGGTTAGGTTAGGTTAGGTTAGGTTAGGTTAGGTTAGGTTAGGTTAGGTTAGGTTAGGTTAGGTTAGGTTAGGTTAGGTTAGGTTAGGTTAGGTTAGGTTAGGTTAGGTTAGGTTAGGTTAGGTTAGGTTAGGTTAGGTTAGGTTAGGTTAGGTTAGGTTAGGTTAGGTTAGGTTAGGTTTTTTTTTTTTTTTTTTGGACCATCTGTCTATTTGTGTTTGTTTTGTCCTGCTATTTGATACAGGGCAAGGTTTTTGTTTATTTTGCAGATATTTGGAATAAGCGAGTTTTGTAGAAGTATCAATTGTTATTATTCTAATTTTTAAGACAGATGGGTAGGTTACAATATAAGAACCGGAATATATATCTTATTTTACATATAATTTTATCAATAAATTTAAGTAAACATAATATCCTTACAAACTAAAATTATCCTAGGTTTTATTAAATTGTTTAAGGTTGTTTACAATTGAGTTAGCCAGATTTTTGAAGGAAGTTGTACAGCTGTCTTTACTCAGTACATCTGGTAAGTAAAAAGGTTTTATTCTGAGATTATTGCAGAGCTGAGTGTGATTAAATCTCACATGTGCAAATCTTGGACAGTGTTTCAGTAGATGTTCTATACTTTGTGTACTTATATTGTCACAAGGACAGAGATCGGTGTTAGATATTTTGAAGCGGTGGAGATACTCTCTGTGCCAGCCATGGCCCGTTAGAATTTGCGTCAAAGCAAACCCAAGCTTTGCTTGGGAAAGCAAAGACTTCACGCTTGCTAGATCCGGACACCACGCACGAGTTTGAGCTCCTTGCAGGCTGGTTTGATAGATTCGATCACTCTCTATGGCTGACATAGCTTTGGCTTTGGATTTTACATAGCTGATGGGGAAATGACAGTAGTCGGGAGCTTTGTGAGCATGTCCCGCTTCTTTAGCTGCTTTGTCTGCCATTTCATTTCCATCTACTCCAACATGTGCCCTTACCCAGACAAATTCCAATAATCCATTGAAGGCGTGAACAGTTCTTTGAATATCAGACGCAAGTTTATTTATCGAATTTGAGTTTTGGATTTCCAATAGGGCCGACATGGAG
>OY751388.1:32500-35000 GCA_963565295.1 Epirrhoe alternata | reverse complement strand
GAGATCATAGAGGGAGTCTTCAGTGCTTTTTTGGGGCATAAAACCATACTGGCGAGTACTCATATTGGGTAGTATATGCCATTTTATTCGACCAACGAGCATTTTTTCAAGGACTTTACCCATTATTGGCAGTAATCCTATCGGTCTGTACGCTTTCGGTGTGGTGTACTCCTCTTTTCCAGGTTTTCTGAGTGCCACAACCGTCGCCTCCTTCCAGATCGTTGGGAAGTGGCTTAGCGTCAGACATTTGTTCGAAATGGCGAGAAATGTTTCAGGATTACTGGCTATTGCTTTTCCACATATATCAGCTGTGAGGCCGTCTATACCCGGCGCTTTCTTAGGATTGAAGCTTTCAGCCGCGATTCTCAATTCTTCCATTGTAAACAGTGGGTCATGGTGTTCGCCGTAAACCCAATCGTTTACATGGTTGGCCTGTTTTCTAGTGAGTTGGTGGTCTTCATTATCCTGAGCATCCGAATCTTCCGGATAGAAGACCTCAGCTAACTTTATTGCAGACTCTTCTGCACTCAATTCCCTTCCGTCAATGACCAATGGGATATCTTCCTGCCTTTTGGTTGTCCTTCCTATGACTCTATATATCCCCTCCCATAGTCCCTCCTTGTCCTGTTTCCCGCAAAATTCCTTCCAACTGTCAATCTGTGCCTTTTTAGCTAGAGACTCATATTTTTCTTTTGTTTTCAGGTACTCATCGATGACCATTTCCCTGCGGATGGGCGCTGCACACCGGATTCGACGCTTCCTGGTTTTGACTTCCTTCTTCAGTTGAGCAAGTTCTGCAGACCACCATGGTAAGTTATTTTTATTTATTGTTTTCTTTTTTGGTATACTACTATTGCATGTTTCTATTATAATATTTATGTATGATTCTACTGCTTTATCTAACTCATTATGATTGTTTATCTTATCTATATCTTCTTTATTTATTTTATTTTCTTCTTGTAATAGGGCCAATTTTTCACAAAATTGGTTCCAGTCAGCTTTTTTAGTATTAAAAATTCTTGTTGTTCTTTGTATGTTTATACCTTTTGATCTTTTAAGTTTTATTTTAAATGTTATAGCATTGTGGTCCGAACTTATAATGCCTTCATTGACTGCCCAGTCTTCTATCAGGCTTAGCATCTCCGCTGTGCAGGCCGTAATGTCGACAAAGCTTGTGTACCGCATGTTACCCCTTATGACATCAAATGTGGGTATGTCGCCATCGTTGAGTATCTGCAAGTCTGCCTCCTCTAGGAATCCTGCCATTTCATCTCCCTTTTGGTCAATGACATTACTGCCCCACCAAGTGCTTTTCGCATTTGCGTCGCCTCCTATCACCATGTACTTCGGTTTTTCCTGCTGTATTATCTTCATCAGCTGCTCCAGGAAAGGCTCTAGTGTAGTATGGTCCGGCTCAAAGTAAAATGAGGCAACCAAGATCTCCCAGGCACTAGTTTTTAATTTAATCACTACGATGTTATTAGTTGTGAGACTTGGTAGTTGGATAACGTCGATATCTTCATCAAAGACGGCAATCGCCGCTTTGATAGTACCGTCTCCCTGGTTGATATTCTGGAAGATCCTAACACCTCGATAATCCTTCATCCTGCCGATCGCTCCTACGTATGGTTCCTGAAGTAGTGCAAAGGCCACACTCTTTTCGCTAGCCTGCAGTATCAACTCATTTGTAGCTAGTTGCTTTCGCTGCAGGTTTGCTTGTATCGCGAGGTATGCCTTTGCACTGTCTGATGAAGATGTGTTGCCTGGGACGCCCTTAACACTGGTATGCTATAGTAGAACGTGCTATGGCGTCCCATCTTTTCCTGATAGGGCAGTCGTTGCTGAATGCATGATGTTCGACTCTTTCCAGTTTAGCTCGAGTGCAGTTGCAGCATGTCGGGACTGCTCCCGTAAGCATCGCTGTGCATTCTGCCCTCATGTGGGCCCCCCCACAGTGGCTACACTTTTCAACGGTCTCCTTGCAGAATCGGCGTCCATGTCCATATCCTAGACATAGCGAGCACTGGACCAGTGGCGACTGGTCTGCCACTTTTACCCTTTGAAGGTCGATCATGACCGATTCTGCTTCGACCAAGCGCTGCCAAACTGCGGGGGACACCCTCATGACCACACTGTTTATTTGGGGGTTGCGCGATCGTTTTTTGTAGAGTATTTCTACCTTGTTGTTTGCTGCATCAAGATCCTTCAATACTTTTTTATTTTGGCTCCAGAGAGCGTCCACTATGTCCTTGTCACTGTTGTACTGGAAGACATCTTTCAGTACTACCAGAGGGTCCTTGTTCTTCACCTCTTGGACATTTAAGTGTGCTTCTGCTCCCTTGAGCCTTTCTTTTATTTGCTCCCTGTCCTTCTCGGTTCTACATCCAACGATCACTTTGCGGTCTTTTGCCTTTCGAATCTTCTCCACTTCCACTCCTCCTTCCTTTGCTTTCACTGCTTCTCTTATTCTATTCAGTATGTCTTCCCCAGTTTCCTTTTC
>OY751388.1:17500-27500 GCA_963565295.1 Epirrhoe alternata | reverse complement strand
TATTGTGCGCATCCACTTGCTCCTGGTCCATTAAATCCAAGAATTCCAGAGTGACTCGCTCAGCTGGATGCTTGGTTTCCGCATAGGGTGTAAGCTGCTCCACCTCCCTGTCCCCCAGCATTGGCTGGAATACTCCTCTCTTTGCTTCGTACAGTGCTGCCGCTTCCTGTATTCGAAGGTCAAGTGGTAGTATTCCGGCCAACACTAGCCCAGAATTAAGGGAGACGGTGCGGTATGCTTTCGTGAGTTTTTGGACGAAGCCTCTTTGTACAGCATTTAGTTGCTTTTGAATGCATAATTTTTCTGTTTCCCGTGCCCAGGCACCAGCTGCGTACATTATTACCGGTTCTACAGCCGCGGTATAAATGGTACGGATGACCTCGGGATGGAGACCCCAGCTTACCCTGGCTGCTCTTGATAGCTTTTTGTATATATTTAATGCCTTCTTGCAGATATGCGCAGCATGGCTATTAAAGGTAAGCTTATCATCAATAACGAGCCCCAGGATCTTGATCTCCCGCGACATACGAATGCCAATCCCGCCCATGCTGAGGATTGGGGTATCGTGTTTTAGTTTGCGCGTAATTAACATTGCGTTTGTTTTTGTTGGTGCGAATCTTAGTTTGTTTCTTACACCCCAATCCCCAACATAAGCGAGAGCGGCATTCGCCTGTCGCTGGACCTCCTGGGCTGTGTCTCCATCAAAAACGAGGACGATGTCATCTGCGAATGCCTGGCTGTAGTCTCCTCGCTGTTCCAATCCCTTGAGGAGTGGATCCAGGAGAAGGTTCCACAATATTGGGCCACCTATTGATCCTTGGACACATCCCTTATTCGTGCTTTTGGTGTATTCCTCTCCAGCGTATCTGACTCTTACTTTACGATCTTTTAAGTAACTGCTCATTATCCTCCTCAGGTTTACCGGACATCTTTCCTCAGCCAGTCTGACTTTTATGGCAGGCCACCATGCGCTATCGAAGGCTCCCTCTATGTCCAGTGATATCATCGTCACTAGTTTCTTCTGATTTAACTTTTCCCGGATATAGTTCAATAGGTCATAGAGGGAGTCTTCGGTGCTTCGTTTGGGCATAAAGCCATACTGGCGAGTACTCATCTGCGGTATGAGGTACCATTTGATTCGACCAATTACTATCTTCTCGAGGATTTTCCCGAGCACTGGTAACAACCCTATTGGTCTGTACGATTTAGGATTTGTATAATCGTCCTTCGCTGGTTTTCTAAGAGCAACAACAGTGGCCTCTTTCCATATTTTTGGGAAGTGGGACAGTGCCAGGCACTTGTTCATCAATGCCAGGAAGGCCCCCGGGTCGTGTTGGATAACCTGCTTACAGATGTCCGCCGTGAATCCATCCGCTCCTGGGGCCTTCCTGGGGTTGAAACTGTCCACCGCTGAAACTAGCTCTTGCATAGTAAATGGTGGGTCATGGTGTTCATCATGACTCCAGTCATTTGTTTTCATTGCTAATTCCCTTATCTGTTGGTGGTCAGTATTGTCTATAGCCATTGAGTCTTCCGGATAGAAGAGATCCGCTAACAATTTAGCTGACCCTTCTGATTCCACTTGCTTTCCATCTTTTTTAAGCGGTATATCTTCTTGTCTTGTAGTAGTTCTTCCAATGACCCTATATATTCCCTCCCATAACCCCTCCTTATCCTGTTTCCCACAAAAGTCTTTCCAGCTCATTATTTGTGCATTTTTAACTTCGATCTGATATTTTTCTCTTGCTTGCAGGTACTCTTCTACGACCTTCGGCTTCCGGACTGGCGCTGCGTTCCTGATTCGACGCTTCAGTGTGATGGACTTCCTCTTCAGTTCTTCGAGTACGTCGGTCCACCACGATGGGGTAAGTTTTTCTTTACTTTTCTTTTTTGGTATTGTGTGCATGCATGTTTCTGTTATTATCTCTGTGTATTTAACTATTGCTTTCTCTAAATTTTCTGTGTCTGCTATTTTATCAATTTCTGTTGTGTTAATTTCTTTTTCTATTTTAAATTGGGCAAGTTTCTCATGAAACTGGTCCCAATTTGCCTTTTTTGTGTTGTATAATCGTGTTGTCCTGCTTATGTTTGTTCCTTTTGCTCTTTTTAGTGCCAAATTGAAACCTATCCCATTATGGTCCGAGCTTGTAAGGTCGTCCACCACTTTCCACTCGTCTATGTAGTCGAGCATGTCGATAGTGCAGGCCGTCAGATCCGGGTGGCTGGTGTACCGTACTCCACCCCTAATTGTGTCAAAGGTAGGGGTGTCGCCTTGGTTCAGTACCTGCAATCCGAGCTCTTCCAGTGTCCCCGAAGTTTCTTCTCCCCTACTGTCTATAATTGTGCTACCCCACCACGGGCTCTTGGCGTTCGCATCTCCTCCAATGATAATTCTATTGGTACCTATTTCGCTTACTGTCTTTTTTAGCCGTTCCAGGTAAGGCTCTATTGGCTTGGGGTCTGGCTCGAAGTAAAATGAGAGAGCAGTTATTCTCCAGGCACCAGTTTGGATCCTCACTACGGCGATGTTGTTCGTAGTGAGTTCTGGGCACAGTATTACGTCTAGCTCTGGGTCAAAAACGACTACTGCCGCTTTTACTGTTCCTTCTCCTTCGCTAGTGCACTGGAAAATCCTTGCTCCCTTATATCCTTTCATTTTCTTTATTGCCCCTACGTATGGCTCTTGGACCAATGCAAATGCTACCTTCCTTTTATCCGCTTCCACCATTAGTTCATTCGTAGCGGTTTCCATTTTTTGGAGGTTAGCTTGCAGGACACGGTACGGTTTTGGTCTATCTTGGAGATTTGCTGCGGTCGAGGTTTTGCTTGGGCGGCCTTTAGCAGTACGCCACAGAGGCCCGCGCTAATGCGTCCCACCTTCGCCTAATGGCGCATTCCTGGCTGAACGCATTATGTTCTCTGGCTTCGAGATTTGCATGACTGCAGTTGCAGCATGAGGGTGCTGAGTCGGTTAGCCATCCGTCGCACTCGGTCCTCATGTGCGGGCCTCCACAGTGGCTGCATTTTTCGGTAGTCTCCTTGCAGTGTCGTCTGCCATGCCCATACCCTAGGCACAGGGAGCACTGTACTAGTGGAGACTGGTCCGCCACCTTAACTCTTTGGAGGTCAATATGGACCTCTCCTATTTCAGTCATTGCGTTCCATAGCCTCGGGGATACCTTTATGACTATATGGGTCATGTGGGGGTTTCTCGCTTTTCTTCTATACCGGATTTCCATTCGGTCGTCTTGTTTATCAACTCCTTGGAAGATGTTTTTGTTCTGGTTCCTGAGGGCTCTTAGAACATCTTCGTCGGTGTTGATTTTCAGAACATCTTTGAGTATCAGTAGAGGATCTTTGTTCTTTATCTCCTCTACGTTTAGATTTGTGTCCGCTGTCCTGAGCCTTTCCTTTACCTTGTTCCTTTCTTCTTCTGTCCGGCATCCCACTATAACCCTTCTATCTTTGGCCTTCCTTACCCTATCCACCTTGATTCCTCCTTCTTTGGCTTTGACTGCGTCCCTTATTCTATTTAGGACGTCTTCTCCAGTTTCCGTTTCGTCCTTTGAGGAGATCACGACGGAGTGCAGTGCGGCTTGCTCCGAAGGCTGCCTTCGGGGTGGGCCTGCCGCTATGCTTGCGTACGTGGTTTTCTCTAGGATCTCTCTCTGTCTTTCCATTTGTGCGCTGAGGCTTTCCATCCTATTGTTATTTTCTTGTAAAAGCTTGCAGTGCGCTGCTATTGTTTCTCTGAGGTCATTTTCTTCAGCTTTTCTTCCCTTGTCTTCGGCCTCTTTTTCCGTCTCTTTGAGCGTCGTCATCTCCACTGTCTTTGCTTTTACGCGGGAGTTTGTTGCCTCTGACTCCTTTACTAATTCGTAGAGACGTTCCACTGCCTGGGTGACATTCTGTTTTATGTCGGTCTTGAGGTTCCGAGAGTTCTCGAGATTGAGCTTAGCCTTGGTCAGGCAAGCTTTAGCTTCCGCTGTCTTATTTAGGAACTTCACCTGGTTCTGTGGGCTTTCCCTTATCTCCATCGGCGGTCTCCGCGCTGTTGACTTTCCTTCCTGAGAAGGTGCTGTCGTCGGCTTTGATCTGGCTAGGGCCGTTGGGGCGGACTTCTTCGGTGGTGTTGGAGTCTTTGGTTGCAGGGACGTTGACCTCTTTTTCTTGGTTTTCGGTTGTTCCCACGGTTGTTCCCATTGATCTATGCTCAACCTCACGTTTGAGGTTTGAATTGGGCCGTCACTCTGCTGCGAGGGCCCTGCTTCGTCATGTTTTGGCGAAGGCGGGTGGGGATGGATTTCAGCAACAGCGACCTCTACTTTCTTGGTGGGAGTTCTCATTCCGAACATCTTGTCAAAGGAGCCGTCAATTGTATATAATAATAGTCAAATTGTATAAGTTGTAAATAAAGTGTATAATATAATATAGTGTATTCTAATTTACCTATCCTAATCCTAAGTTTTTTGTTACAGGTGCCGCCCCCGTCAACTAGGCCGCGCGTATCGTCCCACAAAAGGTAAGTTTAATCTGCCAACTCTTTTATGTTTTTACCCTACTATTTATTTATCCTTAATCCTTTGTTTCAGGTGGTGTTCCGTAGGATTTCCTGTCGTCAGTCACTGGGAGTAACGCTAGACACGAAGACAAGGTAAGTACCTAGGTTAACGAGATGTAGAGTAGGGCTCTACCTAATAAATTCACTGGCAATTATGTCTCTATCGGCAGCACTAAACAATTTAAATCAAAAATGATTATATTTAAATTAAAAACAAAAAATAAATTAATAAAATTTTCTTGCTCTACGTAGAGTTGGTCCTTAAATGCGAAACGATAGTCCAAAACGTTCTCTGTCCAATAGAGAAAACCGCGTCAAAATCGGGGCAGCCGTTCCAGAGATACGTAGCTTGCAAGTTTTCCAAGATGGCGTCAAAGATGGCCGCCAAATCTAAGAAAATCCGCTACTGCCTCAATTTAAGAAATAAATATATAGTGTGATATATTTTCGCAGTGGTCTCGCCAAGATCTATCCCTTCCCGAGCTCAAAATAGGTGTCAAAAATTTTACCCTAAATCGGGTATGTAACTACGGTAATGGGAAGAGGACAGATAGACAATACCAACGCAAAAACTCCCAAACAAATCGGTCAATAAACGGCTGAGATATCTAAGTTTAAAGATTTCAAAGATGGCGACCAAGATGGCCGACCAATCTTTAAAAGTCCGCTACAGCTACAGAAATCGAGCTAAGTGTCAGGTGTTTGGGGTTTCCGTGATGGCCTCGCTCAGACCTATCTCCTCCTGGGGTCAAAATGTATGTGAAAATTTTGGACCCTAAAACGGGTATGTCAATAAAGAAATGGAGAGAGTTCAGTCAGACAATGCCGGCACCGAAAACCCCAATCAAATCGGTCTAGATTTGGCGAAGTTACAGGCGTGTAAAAAATTCAAGATGGCGGCTAAAATGGCCGACCACTGTCCAATTTCGGCTATTTTTGCTCCAAATGGTCTGAGTTTGGGCTCGTTTGAAAGGTCTTGAAAAATCCTAACCAGTCAGCTGGTTGAAAATAACAGAATATGCCCCCCTGATTTTTAAGATGCAAAAATAGCCAAATTTTTAACAAAAAATTCAATAAAAAATCCAAATATAAACAATTTAAAAATTTTAAAAGTCTAAATAGCTTAAAATAATACCCCCCTTAATTTCTGATTTTTAGAATTTTGCTAGTGTACTTTAATCAGGCACCACGTGTGGACCCCAAAAATTTAAAAAATCGTAACTCAGAAACCAGTTGATAGAAAAATCCAAAAATTGGCACGAGGGTAGAGGACCACTCGGCGCTTATGAAAGTGAATTTAGAAATACAGGTAACAGATTTAGTTTTCAAGATATAAAAATTTAAAAAATGAAAAATTTTGAAACACCAATAACTAAGCCTAAACTTAACTTAGAGAGTAGCTGAAAGTGCCTCTGCGATCCTCTCGTTGGCGACCAGGTGTTCCCCTCCTCGGATTGCTTCCAGGTCCTCTGGATCTATGGCCTCGTGACCACGTGGAAGTTGTTTTTTTGCGTTTATTTCCGCCAGGGTTGGCGGAAAAAATCCAAACTTGCTGCAGTCGTGAAGGGCCCCACCAGGCCTTCCTCGGGATACAATAAAAACAATATGTCGTCGCTGTAGATTCTGATTTAAACACGTTTTAAGATTTAAAATCCACAAAAAATCACTTCTTCACTCGTAGTTCTTTCAGTTTTGCACCTAGACGAGCGCGGTTTTCACTAACGTGTGCGCCTCGTCCGTCCGCAACTTTTGACGTATTAAAATCGATTTTCTGAGCACTTTTTCTATTTTTCCGGATTTTTGAAACGTGGAGCGACTTAAAATCGTGGCGCTTTCGACGGCGGGTAAAGCGCGACGGTGGTTAGGTTAGGTTAGGTTAGGTTAGGTTAGGTTAGGTTAGGTTAGGTTAGGTTAGGTTAGGTTAGGTTAGGTTAGGTTAGGTTAGGTTAGGTTAGGTTAGGTTAGGTTAGGTTAGGTTAGGTTAGGTTAGGTTAGGTTAGGTTAGGTTAGGTTAGGTTAGGTTAGGTTAGGTTAGGTTAGGTTAGGTTAGGTTAGGTTAGGTTAGGTTAGGTTAGGTTAGGTTAGGTTAGGTTAGGTTAGGTTAGGTTAGGTTAGGTTAGGTTAGGTTAGGTTAGGTTAGGTTAGGTTAGGTTAGGTTAGGTTAGGTTAGGTTAGGTTAGGTTAGGTTAGGTTAGGTTAGGTTAGGTTAGGTTAGGTTAGGTTAGGTTAGGTTAGGTTAGGTTAGGTTAGGTTAGGTTAGGTTAGGTTAGGTTAGGTTAGGTTAGGTTAGGTTAGGTTAGGTTAGGTTAGGTTAGGTTAGGTTAGGTTTTTTTTTTTTTTTTTTTTTTTTGTTGTTCTGAAGTTCCTCTAGTAGATTAATCGTTTAGAGCCTGTTTTTGCTTTTATCTTTTTATTTACCTTTTTTAATTCAGTTTTGGGTTTTAGTGTGAAGGAGATGATTATTTACATTTTCTGTTTTGAAATAATTTTTATTTTACTATTCTATCTATTTAATAATTACTATATTTATTATAATTACTTAATCTTTTATCTTTATAATTTAATTGCAATTAATTCTATTTACTAAGTTTTATTTTACTTATTTTATTGTATATATGTATTTTTATGTTCTAGTTTGCATGATTGTTTCTATTATTTTATATATTTTTTAATTACTTGGGTTTGAAGTTATTAACTAGTGTCAATTTCTATTATTTATTTTATTTTGCTAGTTTGAATATATATTTCAATATATATTTTCAACAAGACTTGTTTAACTTTGTTTATGTTATGTATAATTTTGTATTGTTAAAGGCCATATTCGTTGCGGTTTTTGCAGCTCTATTTATAAACGGGGTCCAAAGTTTCAACTTGTTCCGGCCTGTTTATCTGGCGTCTTGTTCGCTGTTTACTGATGCCTTAACAATATGCTATTGTAGCTCGGGCCAATGCGTCCCACTTCCTCCTGATCGTGCAGTCCTGGCTGAAGGCGTTGTGATCCGCCTTCTCTACCTTTGCCTGCACGCAATTGCAGCAGGAAGGGGTCGCATTGGCGAGGAAGTCGGCGCACCCCGACTTCATGTGGGGGCCCCCGCAGTGGCTGCACTTTTCCAGTGCCCCCTGGCAGAAGCGTCGGCCGTGGCCGTAGCCAAGGCACAGGGAGCACTGGACGAGTGGAGACTGGTCGGCCACTCGTACGCGCTGGAGGTCGATGCGAATAAAACCTGCATCGACCATCCTCTGCCAGACCTTCGGGGGAACCCTCATGACAACGTGGTGCGTATGAGGATTGCGGGTCTTTTTCTTGTATGCAATTTCAAGTTTTTGCGTCTGTGTGTCAATATCGGCGAGGATATCCCTGTTTTGATTACTCAAAGCATTTAGAATATCCTCGTCGGTATTGTACTTGAACACGTCCTTTATGACGACAAGCGGGTCTTTATTCTTCATCTCCTCCACTTTGAGGTGATTTACAGCTCCTTTCAGTCTCTCCTTTATCTTCTGCCTTTCTTCCTCAGTTCTACAGCTTACGATCACTTTCCTATCCTTAGCTTTCCTTATCCTTTCCACTTCTACACTTCCATCTCTCGCGTTAACTACCTTCCTGATCTTTTCCAGCACATCCTCTCCTGTCTCCTCTTCGTCCTTGGAGGAGACGACTACGGAATGCAGCGCGGTCTGTCCTACCAGAGCATGGCTCCTGGGGGACGCCGCAGCCACATTCGCGTACGTCCTCGCTTCCATAATCTCATGGTGTTTTCCTATCGTCTCCTTTAGCTTGTCCATCTTTTCGGAATTTTCTTTGATCAGTCTGGCATGTTCTTGCATATTTCTCATAAGCTCTTTGTTATTCTCCTTCATTTCCTCCTCCTTCTGTGAAAGGGGAGGCGACGGCTGGACAGATGCAGGAAGAACTTCTCCCTTCTCCTGTCCAGTCGTCACCTTCTTCCCTCGTCCCTTTTCATTTTCCGCCTCTTTCACCAGCTGGTACAACCTCTCGATTGCTTTCAAGACCTCTGCCTTTATTTCCGTCTTGAGGTTCCTGGAATTGTTTAAATTTAGTTTGGCCTTAGCCAAACAGGCTCTTGCCTCCGAAAGTCGGTCCACATACTTCGGCTTCTCCAGAATTGGTGGACTTCCCGCGGCCTCTACCGAAATTCTCCTTGGGAGTGGTCTGCTGGTAGGACCGCTCTCTTGCGAGAGCACAGTTTTCGGTTTTGGCTTTGGGGGATCCACCATAACGGGGGTGATGGAAGTCTTGGCGCGGGTGTCCGGTTTCCCAGACTCCCACTCTCCAATACTTCGCCTCACGCTGGTTTGCTGACTCCTCTCTTTTTCCCCCAGCGTGGGTTTCACCCCCTCTTGTCCTGGAGATTGCCCGCGCGGACCTTCTCTCGGAGGTTTGGGTACGGGTGTTCGCATGCCGAACATCTTTGAGGAACTTCTCTAATCTAACCTTTGATTTAATATAAGTTTGTAAAAGTTGTAAATAGGTAATTTATCTTAAAATTAGGTTAAAATTAATGTAAATATGTATATAATAAAACTAATCCTACTTTTTTGTTTCAGGTACCAAGTGATCTACGGTTTTCACAGCCTCGTCGATAGTGTGAGTTAAACTTCTAGATAATATATTTTGGGGTAAGTTTTTATGCTAAAAACTTGTCAAAAATTGATGTTATGAAATGGTATGTCGAGACTCTACAACGAACTTATTAATAAGTGTTAGAAAAACCGTAAATGATAAACGAATAATAGGGTTTTACCCTAAGGATTGTCAAACTTACAAATAAAGGTGAATTTTGCACTTTGAGGCCTTGTACAGGCCTCTAAAAGCACTTATTTTCTCACGAAAAGGTGCCCTATGACTAAGACCACAGTCCCCTATACTTAAACAGTCGAAAAACCTAGCAGTTTCCGAAATAAAAAATATTTCCCTACAAATGAGTGACTAGTCTTTTACCACGGTAACGCGGTATGGGAGGGTGGGGGACACTATATTTAGCAATTCCTTGTCTAATTAGATGAAAATAATATTTTGGAATGCTATTTTCAAAAAGTTGTTGCGAAAATAAAGAATTTAATTCACGAATGTATGGGGAATTAAGACCGGGTATGAAGACTTTTCTAAGGCCGGCCGAGCACTTTTTTGAATTTTTCTTCGATTTTTCACTCTGTTTTGTTTGCAGGTATGCGCGGGGGTGTTAAACTAAGTAGTTTCAGCTGCGCCACGAGGGATGGACGTCAGGAATCGAAGAAAAATCGCCAAAAACGGACCAAATTGCACTGAAATTATAGAAAATATGGATCTTGGACACGGCTAAGTCAATAAACTTGCTATTTCGCGTCCAAAATTCGCTTTTTTGGTTTCAGCGCACGCGGATAATGCAGATCTACACGAAACGATCAAATAAAAAATTATTTGACCAACCAAAAAGT
>OY751388.1:0-15000 GCA_963565295.1 Epirrhoe alternata | reverse complement strand
TTCTTGTTACACTTTAGTGTAACGGGTACATACAGTTTGCTTATATCTAGGTTACTAAAGTTACAAGTTTTATTTTATTTGCTATATTAATTTCTTATTTACTATTATTTACTTATTGTACTATTCACTAATCTGTTACAATCTGTTATTTCTATATGCTGATTTTATATATTTACAAATATATATTCACCATATATGTTTACCTATTTATTTCTTATTATTACTTTGCTTACAATTTCAGTACAATAGTTTTCAAATTTCTTTCTCAATTCTTTATTTGTCATTAAGACATTTGCGTTTCTTATATTTAGTTCAATATCTAGGTTCATCTCGGCTTCGTATCTCTTCTGGGAGAAAACTGGACATTCGAACAATATATGGACTACCGTTTCGCTTATAGCAGGGTCACAGGTACACGAGGGGCTGTCCTTACACTTAAACCGGTTTAAGTATTCGGAAAACCCGCCGTGCCCAGTCAAGACTTGTGTCATTAAGTTGCTAGGTTCGTATTTGCGTGCGACCCTATATGCCTGTATGGCATCCGGAAGAAACAATCTGGTGACACTTGCTGTGCCGCCCGTCGTATATCTCCGGTTCCATTCGCCCAGCGACTCCGATCGGATTAGTCGCTTGACGAATGAAACCGGACAATAGGCGTAGTCAGGACGTTTGCGCGTGTTCAGTGCAGCTTCTTTAGCTAGCTGGTCCGCTCTCTCATTCCCCTCCAACCCTGCGTGGGCTTTTATCCAGAATAAGGAAATTTCTTTATTCTGGTTCCTGCTGGTTTGGATATTCTCCCGTGCTTCCACTGCTAAGGGATGGAGGGAACCTTGATTTGTTACGGTTTCCAGTGCTGATTTGGAGTCGCTGTAGATTCCGTAAGTCTCTTCCGATCGCTTCACTATCTCCTTCGTGGCCCTGCATATTGCTAGAAGTTCGGCCTGATAGACGGTACAGTACGATGGCAGTTTTAGTTTGAGAGCTTTGGTCTCGGCTTCATTATCCCATATGGATAATGCTGCTCCGACCTCACCCTCAATCTTGCTGCCATCTGTGTAAATACGTACTGCTTGGTTGTTGTGGGCGTCTACTTGTTCCTGGTCTGTCAGGCCGATGAAGTCCAAGCTTGTGCGTTCTGCCGGGTGTTTTGATTGGGCGTATGGGACGAGCCGCTCAACCTCTCTGTCTCTCAATTCTGGCACTGTCATTCCCCTCCTTGCCTTGTACAGGGCAGCGGCCTCTTTGACTCGAAGGTCGAGTGGCAGTAGTCCAGCCAGCGCCAAAGCCGAGTTGAGCGAAACTGTACGGTATGCTCTTGTGAGTTTTTGGGCAAATCCTCTTTGTACTGCATTGAGCTGTTTCTGCGTACCTATCTTGTCGGATTCCGGTGCCCAAACGCTAGCCGCGTACATTATTACTGGCTCAACTGTTGCCGTGTAAATCGTCCGGATGACCTCAGGGTTTAAGCCCCAACTAATCCTGGCGGTTCTGGATAGCCTCTTATAGATGTTTAATGCCTTTCTACAGACGTTGGCGACGTGGCTATTAAACGTCAGTTTGTCGTCAATGGTGAGCCCCAGGATTTTGATTTCCCGCGTCATGGCAATGCCGACCCCGCCCATGTTTAGGATTGGGGTGTCATACTTAAGCTTCCGTGTAATTACCATTGCATTAGTCTTTGACGGTGCAAATTTGAGCTTGTTTTTGACACCCCACTCCCTCACATAGGCGAGGGCGGCATTGGCCTGACGCTGGACTTCTTGAGCTGTGTCCCCATTAAAGACTAGGACAACATCATCCGCGAACGCTTGGCTGTAGTCGCCTCGCTTCTCTAATCCCTTTAGGAGTGGGTCCAAGAGAAGATTCCACAATATTGGGCCCCCGATCGAGCCTTGGACGCAGCCCTTACTGGTGCTCTTGGTGTACTCTTCTCCAGCATACCTGACCCTAACTTTCCGGTCCTGTAGGTAGCTGTCGATTAGTCTCCTTAAGTTTACCGGGCACTTTTCTTCGGCCAATCGTACTCTTATTGCCGGCCACCATGCTCCATCGAAGGCTCCCTCTATGTCCAGCGATACTAATGTGACGAGTTTTTTCTTCTGTAGTTTGTCACGAATGTGGCTTAGCATGTCATAGAGGGAGTCTTCGGTGCTCTTTTTGGGCATAAAGCCGTATTGGCGGGTGCTCATTTTTGGTATTAGGTGCCACTTGATACGGCCAATTACCATTTTTTCCAGGACCTTCCCCAACACTGGCAGCAATCCAATTGGTCTATAGGATTTCGGGTTAGTGTAATCTTCTTTGCCTGGCTTTCTCAGGACCACGACTATCGCCTCTTTCCAGCTGATCGGAAAGTGTGAGAGGGCCAGGCATTTGTTAGCCAGTGAGAGGAAGGCCTCCGGGTCATTCCGTACGACTTCTTTGCAGATGTCTGCTGTGAATCCATCTGCTCCCGGGGCTTTTTTGGGATTAAAACTGTCCACCGCGGCTATAAGTTCTTGCATCGTAAATGGCGGATCATTGTCCTCATTATGACCTCGGTCATTTACTCTTTTTGCCATCTCCCTTGTGTTTCGGTGGTCAGTATTATCCCCGGTCTCGGAGTCTTCTGGATAGAAGGTGTCGGCTAATATCTTGGCCGATTCGCTTGGATCGGTTTGTTTGCCATCCCTTGTGAGTGGTAGATCTTCGTGTCTTTTTGTTGATCTTCCAATTACCCTATATATCCCCTCCCAGACCCCTTCCTTGTCCTGTTTCCCACAAAAGTCCTTCCAACTCCGTATTTGTGCGTTTATGACTTCATTCTGATATGTTTCTCTTGTTCGCAGGTACTCTTCAACCACTTTGGACCTCCTGATCGGCGCTGCATTTCGAACTCGACGCTTCATGGTGATGGACTTCCTCTTCAGTTCTTCGAGTGCTTCGGACCACCACGGTGGGGTAAGTTTCTGTTTCATTTTCTTTTTCGGTATTGTTTGTGTGCATGTGTGTGTTATTGTGTTTGTGTATGTGGTAATTGTATGCTCTAATTTTTCTGTGTTTGTTATTTTGTCTATTTCCGTGTTATTTATTTTGTTTTCTAGTTTTAATTGGGCCAGTTTCTCATGAAACTGGTCCCAATTAGCTTTTTTTGTATTGTATAGTCGTGTTGTTCTACTTATGTTTATGCCTTTTTCTCTTTTTAGTGCTATGTTGAAACTTATCCCATTGTGGTCCGAGCTCGTGAGGTCATCCACCACTCTCCAGTCGTCTATGTAGTCGAGCATATCCGTAGTGCAGGCCGTGACGTCTGGGTGGCTGGTGTAAGATACACCGCCCCTGATAGTGTCAAATGTAGGGGTATCACCTAGGTTTAGCACCTGCAGACTTAGTTCTTCGAGCGTGCCCGACATCCCTTCTCCTCGATTGTCTATGATAGTGCTGCCCCACCACGTGCTCTTTGCGTTGGCGTCTCCGCCAATGAGGACTCTTCTGGTTCCCATCTCGCCTACAGTCTTTTTGAGCTGTTCCAGGTAGGGTTCTATAGGTTTGGGATCAGGTTCGAAGTAGAATGAGAGGGCGAACATCCTCCAGGCACTGGTTTGGATTCTCACTACTGCGATGTTGTTTGTTGTGAGTTCCGGGCACAGTATGACATCGAGTTCTGGATCAAAGACTACTATTGCTGCTTTGACTGTCCCTTCTCCTGTATCAGTGCACTGGAAGATCCTAGCCCCCCTATAGTCTTTCATTTTCTTTATCCCTCCTACATAAGGCTCTTGAACCAGTGCGAATGCTATCTTCCTCTTTTCCGCTTCCACCATGAGCTCATTAGTAGCGGTTGCCATCTTTTGTAGGTTTGCTTGTAGGACGCGGTAGGGCTTTGATGTGTTCTGTGGTTTTGCTGCTGACGAGTTTTTGCTTGAGGAGCCTTTAGCAGTACGCCACAGAGGCACGTGCTAATGCGTCCCACCTTCGCCTGACGGCGCATTCCTGGCTGAACGCATTGTGCTCTGTGGCGTCTAGGTTTGCTTGTCTGCAGTTGCAGCATGACGGTGTTTCGCCTGATCGCCATTCATCGCACTCTGTCCTCATGTGCGGACCTCCGCAGTGGCTGCACTTTTCAGTGCTCTCCTTGCACTGCCGTCTGCCATGCCCATACCCTAGGCACAGGGAGCACTGCACTAGGGGAGACTGATCTGCGACTTTGATCCTTTGGAGGTCGATATGGACCTCTCCGATATTGATCATGTCATTCCATATGCGTGGCGATACTTTTATGACAATGTGGGTCATGTGGGGATTCCTCGCTTTCCTCCTATACCGAATTTCAATTCGGTCGTCCTGCTTGTCGATGCCTTGGAAGATGTTCCTGTTTTGGTTTCTGAGGGCTCTCATAATGTCTTCATCGGTGTTGATTTTCAGGACATCTTTGAGTATCAGTAGAGGATCCTTGTTCTTTATCTCCTCTACGTTTAAGTTTGTGTCCGCTGTCCTGAGCCTTTCTTTAACCTTGTTCCTTTCTTCTTCCGTCCGGCATCCCACTATAACCCTCCTGTCTTTAGCCTTCCTTACCCTGTCCACCTTAATTCCTCCTTCTTTGGCTTGGACTGCATCCCTTATTCTATTTAGGACGTCTTCTCCGGTTTCTGTTTCGTCCTTTGAGGAGATCACGACGGAGTGCAGTGCGGCTTGCTCCGAAGGCTGCCTTCGGGGTGGGCCTGCCGCTATGCTTGCGTACGTGGTTTTCTCTAGGATCTCTCTCTGTCTTTCCATTTGTGCGCTGAGGCTTTCCATCCTATTGTTGTTTTCTTGTAAGAGCTTGCAGTGCGCTGCTATTGTTTCTCTGAGGTCATTTTCATCCGCCTTTCTTCCCTTGTCTTCGGCCTCTTTTTCCGTCTCTTTGAGGGTCGTCATCTCCACTGTCTTTGCTTTTACGCGGGAGTTTGTTGCCTCTGATTCCTTTACTAATTCGTAGAGACGTTCCACTGCCTGGGTGACATTCTGTTTTATGTCGGTCTTGAGGTTCCGAGAGTTCTCGAGATTGAGCTTAGCCTTGGTCAGGCAAGCTTTAGCTTCCGCTGTCTTATTTAGGAACTTCACCTGCTTCTGTGGGCTTTCCCTTATCTCCACCGGCGGTCTCCGCGCTGTTGACTTACCTTCCTGAGAAGGTGCTGTCGTCGGCTTTGATCTGGCTAAGACCGTTGGGGCGGACTTCTTCGGTGGTGTTGGAGTCTTTGGTTGCAGGGAAGTTGACCTCTTTTTCTTAGTTTTCGGTTGTTCCCACGGTTGTTCCCATTGGTCTATGCTCAACCTCACGTTTGAGGTTTGAATTGGGCCGTCACTCTGCTGCGAGGGCCCTGCTTCGTCATGTTTTGGCGAAGGCGGGTGGGGATGGATTTCAGCAACAGCGACATCTACTTTCTTGGTGGGAGTTCTCATTCCGAACATCTTGTCAAAGGAGCCGTCAATTGTGAATAATAATAGTCAAATTGTATAAATTGTAAATAAAGTGTATAATATAATATAGTGTATTCTAATTTACCTATCCTAATCCTAAGTTTTTTGTTACAGGTGCCGCCCCCGTCAACTAGGCCGCGCGTATCGTCCCACAAAAGGTAAGTTTAATCTGCCAACTCTTCTATGTTTTACCCTACTATTTATTTATCCTTAATCCTTTGTTTCAGGTGGTGTTCCGTAGGATTTCCTGTCGTCAGTCACTGGGAGTGACGCTAGGCACGAAGACAAGGTAATTACCTAGGTTAACGAGATGTAGAGTAGGGCTCTACCTAATAAATTCACTGGCAATTATGTCTCTATCGGCAGCACTAAACAATTTAAATCAAAAATGATTATATTTAAGTCAAAAAACAAAAATAAATTAATAAAATTTTCTTGCTCTACGTAGAGTTGGTCCTTAAATGCGAAACGATAGTCCAAAACGTTCTCTGTCCAATAGAGAAAACCGCGTCAAAATCGGTGCAGCCGTTCCAGAGATACGTAGCTTGCAAGTTTTCCAAGATGGCGTCCAAGATGGCCGCCAAATCTTAGAAAATCCGCTACTGCCTCAATTTAAGAAATAAATATATAGTGTGCTATATCTTTGCAATGGCCTCGCCAAGATCTATCCCTTCCCGAGCTCAGAATAGGTGTCGAAAATTTTACCCTAAATCGGGTATGTAACTACGGTAATGGGAAGAAGACAGATAGACAATACCAACGCAAAAACTCCCAAACAAATCGGTCAATAAACGGCTGAGATATCAAAGTTTAAAGATTTCAAAGATGGCGACCAAGATGGCCGACCAATCTTTAAAAGTCCGCTACAGCTACAAAAATCGAGCTAAATGTCAGGTGTTTGGGGTTTCCGTGATGGCCTCGCCCAGACCTATCTGCTCCTGGGGTCAAAAAGTGTGAAAGATTTTGGACCCTAAATCGGGTATGTCACTAAGGAAACAGATAGAGGTCAGTCATACAATGCCGGCACCGAAAACCCCAATCGAATCGGTCTAAATTTGGCGAAGTTACAAGAGTGTAAAAAATTTCAAGATGGCGGCTAAAATGGCCGACCACTGTCTAATTTCGGCTATTTTTGCTCCAAATGCTCTGAGTTTGGGCTCGTTTAAAAGGTCTTAAAAAATCCTAACCAGTCAGCTGGTTGGAAATAACAGAATATGCCCCCCTGATTTTTAAAATGCAAAAATAGCCAAAATTTTTGCAAAAAATTCGATAAAAAAATCCAAATATACACAGTTTAAAAATTTTAAAAGTCTAAATAGCTTAAAATAATACCCCCCTTAATTTCTAATTTTTAGAATTTTGCTAACGTACTTTGATCAGGCACCACGTGTGGACCCCAAAAATTTAAAAAATCGTAATTCGAAAACCAGTTGATAAAAAAATCTAAAAATTGGCACGAGGGTAGAGGACCACTCGGCGCTTATGTTAGTGAATTTAGAAATAAAGGTTACAGATTTACTTTTCGAGATATAAAAATTTGAAAATTTAAAAATTTTGAAACACCTATAACTAAGCCTAAACTTAACTTAGAGAGTAGCTGAAAGTGCCTCCGCGATCCTCTCGTTGGCGACCAGGTGTTCCCCTCCTCAGATTGCTTCCAGGTCCTCTGGATCTATGGCCTCGCGACCACGTGGAAGTTGTTTTTTTGCGTTTATTTCCGCCAGGGTTGGCGGAAAAAATCCAAACTTGCTGCAGTCGTGAAGGGCCCCACCAGGCCTTCCTCGGGATACAATAAAAACAATATGTCGTCGCTGTGAATCCTGAGTAATTCACGTTCAAAGATTCAAAATCCTCAAAAAGTCACTCTTTCACTCGAAACTTGTTCAGTTTTGCACTTAGACGAGCGCGGTTTTCACTATCGTGTGCGCCTCGTCCGTCCGCAACTTTTGACGTAAAAAAATTGATTTTCTGAGCACTTTTTCTATTTTTCCGGATTTTTTAAACGTGGAGCGACTAAAAATCGTGGCGCTTTCGACGGCGGGTAAAGCGCGACGGTTGGTTAGGTTAGGTTAGGTTAGGTTAGGTTAGGTTAGGTTAGGTTAGGTTAGGTTAGGTTAGGTTAGGTTAGGTTAGGTTAGGTTAGGTTAGGTTAGGTTAGGTTAGGTTAGGTTAGGTTAGGTTAGGTTAGGTTAGGTTAGGTTAGGTTAGGTTAGGTTAGGTTAGGTTAGGTTAGGTTAGGTTAGGTTAGGTTAGGTTAGGTTAGGTTAGGTTAGGTTAGGTTAGGTTAGGTTAGGTTAGGTTAGGTTAGGTTAGGTTAGGTTAGGTTAGGTTAGGTTAGGTTAGGTTAGGTTAGGTTAGGTTAGGTTAGGTTAGGTTAGGTTAGGTTAGGTTAGGTTAGGTTAGGTTAGGTTAGGTTAGGTTAGGTTAGGTTAGGTTAGGTTAGGTTAGGTTAGGTTAGGTTAGGTTAGGTTAGGTTAGGTTAGGTTAGGTTAGGTTAGGTTAGGTTAGGTTAGGTTAGGTTAGGTTAGGTTAGGTTAGGTTAGGTTAGGTTAGGTTAGGTTAGGTTAGGTTAGGTTAGGTTAGGTTAGGTTAGGTTAGGTTAGGTTAGGTTAGGTTAGGTTAGGTTAGGTTAGGTTAGGTTAGGTTAGGTTAGGTTAGGTTAGGTTAGGTTAGGTTAGGTTAGGTTAGGTTAGGTTAGGTTAGGTTAGGTTAGGTTAGGTTAGGTTAGGTTAGGTTAGGTTAGGTTAGGTTAGGTTAGGTTAGGTTAGGTTAGGTTAGGTTAGGTTAGGTTAGGTTAGGTTAGGTTAGGTTAGGTTAGGTTAGGTTAGGTTAGGTTAGGTTAGGTTAGGTTAGGTTAGGTTAGGTTAGGTTAGGTTAGGTTAGGTTAGGTTAGGTTAGGTTAGGTTAGGTTAGGTTAGGTTAGGTTAGGTTAGGTTAGGTTAGGTTAGGTTAGGTTAGGTTAGGTTAGGTTAGGTTAGGTTAGGTTAGGTTAGGTTAGGTTAGGTTAGGTTAGGTTAGGTTAGGTTAGGTTAGGTTAGGTTAGGTTAGGTTAGGTTAGGTTAGGTTAGGTTAGGTTAGGTTAGGTTAGGTTAGGTTAGGTTAGGTTAGGTTAGGTTAGGTTAGGTTAGGTTAGGTTAGGTTAGGTTAGGTTAGGTTAGGTTAGGTTAGGTTAGGTTAGGTTAGGTTAGGTTAGGTTAGGTTAGGTTAGGTTAGGTTAGGTTAGGTTAGGTTAGGTTAGGTTAGGTTAGGTTAGGTTAGGTTAGGTTAGGTTAGGTTAGGTTAGGTTAGGTTAGGTTAGGTTAGGTTAGGTTAGGTTAGGTTAGGTTAGGTTAGGTTAGGTTAGGTTAGGTTAGGTTAGGTTAGGTTAGGTTAGGTTAGGTTAGGTTAGGTTAGGTTAGGTTAGGTTAGGTTAGGTTAGGTTAGGTTAGGTTAGGTTAGGTTAGGTTAGGTTAGGTTAGGTTAGGTTAGGTTAGGTTAGGTTAGGTTAGGTTAGGTTAGGTTAGGTTAGGTTAGGTTAGGTTAGGTTAGGTTAGGTTAGGTTAGGTTAGGTTAGGTTAGGTTAGGTTAGGTTAGGTTAGGTTAGGTTAGGTTAGGTTAGGTTAGGTTAGGTTAGGTTAGGTTAGGTTAGGTTAGGTTAGGTTAGGTTAGGTTAGGTTAGGTTAGGTTAGGTTAGGTTAGGTTAGGTTAGGTTAGGTTAGGTTAGGTTAGGTTAGGTTAGGTTAGGTTAGGTTAGGTTAGGTTAGGTTAGGTTAGGTTAGGTTAGGTTAGGTTAGGTTAGGTTAGGTTAGGTTAGGTTAGGTTAGGTTAGGTTAGGTTAGGTTAGGTTAGGTTAGGTTAGGTTAGGTTAGGTTAGGTTAGGTTAGGTTAGGTTAGGTTAGGTTAGGTTAGGTTAGGTTAGGTTAGGTTAGGTTAGGTTAGGTTAGGTTAGGTTAGGTTAGGTTAGGTTAGGTTAGGTTAGGTTAGGTTAGGTTAGGTTAGGTTAGGTTAGGTTAGGTTAGGTTAGGTTAGGTTAGGTTAGGTTAGGTTAGGTTAGGTTAGGTTAGGTTAGGTTAGGTTAGGTTAGGTTAGGTTAGGTTAGGTTAGGTTAGGTTAGGTTAGGTTAGGTTAGGTTAGGTTAGGTTAGGTTAGGTTAGGTTAGGTTAGGTTAGGTTAGGTTAGGTTAGGTTAGGTTAGGTTAGGTTAGGTTAGGTTAGGTTAGGTTAGGTTAGGTTAGGTTAGGTTAGGTTAGGTTAGGTTAGGTTAGGTTAGGTTAGGTTAGGTTAGGTTAGGTTAGGTTAGGTTAGGTTAGGTTAGGTTAGGTTAGGTTAGGTTAGGTTAGGTTAGGTTAGGTTAGGTTAGGTTAGGTTAGGTTAGGTTAGGTTAGGTTAGGTTAGGTTAGGTTAGGTTAGGTTAGGTTAGGTTAGGTTAGGTTAGGTTAGGTTAGGTTAGGTTAGGTTAGGTTAGGTTAGGTTAGGTTAGGTTAGGTTAGGTTAGGTTAGGTTAGGTTAGGTTAGGTTAGGTTAGGTTAGGTTAGGTTAGGTTAGGTTAGGTTAGGTTAGGTTAGGTTAGGTTAGGTTAGGTTAGGTTAGGTTAGGTTAGGTTAGGTTAGGTTAGGTTAGGTTAGGTTAGGTTAGGTTAGGTTAGGTTAGGTTAGGTTAGGTTAGGTTAGGTTAGGTTAGGTTAGGTTAGGTTAGGTTAGGTTAGGTTAGGTTAGGTTAGGTTAGGTTAGGTTAGGTTAGGTTAGGTTAGGTTAGGTTAGGTTAGGTTAGGTTAGGTTAGGTTAGGTTAGGTTAGGTTAGGTTAGGTTAGGTTAGGTTAGGTTAGGTTAGGTTAGGTTAGGTTAGGTTAGGTTAGGTTAGGTTAGGTTAGGTTAGGTTAGGTTAGGTTAGGTTAGGTTAGGTTAGGTTAGGTTAGGTTAGGTTAGGTTAGGTTAGGTTAGGTTAGGTTAGGTTAGGTTAGGTTAGGTTAGGTTAGGTTAGGTTAGGTTAGGTTAGGTTAGGTTAGGTTAGGTTAGGTTAGGTTAGGTTAGGTTAGGTTAGGTTAGGTTAGGTTAGGTTAGGTTAGGTTAGGTTAGGTTAGGTTAGGTTAGGTTAGGTTAGGTTAGGTTAGGTTAGGTTAGGTTAGGTTAGGTTAGGTTAGGTTAGGTTAGGTTAGGTTAGGTTAGGTTAGGTTAGGTTAGGTTAGGTTAGGTTAGGTTAGGTTAGGTTAGGTTAGGTTAGGTTAGGTTAGGTTAGGTTAGGTTAGGTTAGGTTAGGTTAGGTTAGGTTAGGTTAGGTTAGGTTAGGTTAGGTTAGGTTAGGTTAGGTTAGGTTAGGTTAGGTTAGGTTAGGTTAGGTTAGGTTAGGTTAGGTTAGGTTAGGTTAGGTTAGGTTAGGTTAGGTTAGGTTAGGTTAGGTTAGGTTAGGTTAGGTTAGGTTAGGTTAGGTTAGGTTAGGTTAGGTTAGGTTAGGTTAGGTTAGGTTAGGTTAGGTTAGGTTAGGTTAGGTTAGGTTAGGTTAGGTTAGGTTAGGTTAGGTTAGGTTAGGTTAGGTTAGGTTAGGTTAGGTTAGGTTAGGTTAGGTTAGGTTAGGTTAGGTTAGGTTAGGTTAGGTTAGGTTAGGTTAGGTTAGGTTAGGTTAGGTTAGGTTAGGTTAGGTTAGGTTAGGTTAGGTTAGGTTAGGTTAGGTTAGGTTAGGTTAGGTTAGGTTAGGTTAGGTTAGGTTAGGTTAGGTTAGGTTAGGTTAGGTTAGGTTAGGTTAGGTTAGGTTAGGTTAGGTTAGGTTAGGTTAGGTTAGGTTAGGTTAGGTTAGGTTAGGTTAGGTTAGGTTAGGTTAGGTTAGGTTAGGTTAGGTTAGGTTAGGTTAGGTTAGGTTAGGTTAGGTTAGGTTAGGTTAGGTTAGGTTAGGTTAGGTTAGGTTAGGTTAGGTTAGGTTAGGTTAGGTTAGGTTAGGTTAGGTTAGGTTAGGTTAGGTTAGGTTAGGTTAGGTTAGGTTAGGTTAGGTTAGGTTAGGTTAGGTTAGGTTAGGTTAGGTTAGGTTAGGTTAGGTTAGGTTAGGTTAGGTTAGGTTAGGTTAGGTTAGGTTAGGTTAGGTTAGGTTAGGTTAGGTTAGGTTAGGTTAGGTTAGGTTAGGTTAGGTTAGGTTAGGTTAGGTTAGGTTAGGTTAGGTTAGGTTAGGTTAGGTTAGGTTAGGTTAGGTTAGGTTAGGTTAGGTTAGGTTAGGTTAGGTTAGGTTAGGTTAGGTTAGGTTAGGTTAGGTTAGGTTAGGTTAGGTTAGGTTAGGTTAGGTTAGGTTAGGTTAGGTTAGGTTAGGTTAGGTTAGGTTAGGTTAGGTTAGGTTAGGTTAGGTTAGGTTAGGTTAGGTTAGGTTAGGTTAGGTTAGGTTAGGTTAGGTTAGGTTAGGTTAGGTTAGGTTAGGTTAGGTTAGGTTAGGTTAGGTTAGGTTAGGTTAGGTTAGGTTAGGTTAGGTTAGGTTAGGTTAGGTTAGGTTAGGTTAGGTTAGGTTAGGTTAGGTTAGGTTAGGTTAGGTTAGGTTAGGTTAGGTTAGGTTAGGTTAGGTTAGGTTAGGTTAGGTTAGGTTAGGTTAGGTTAGGTTAGGTTAGGTTAGGTTAGGTTAGGTTAGGTTAGGTTAGGTTAGGTTAGGTTAGGTTAGGTTAGGTTAGGTTAGGTTAGGTTAGGTTAGGTTAGGTTAGGTTAGGTTAGGTTAGGTTAGGTTAGGTTAGGTTAGGTTAGGTTAGGTTAGGTTAGGTTAGGTTAGGTTAGGTTAGGTTAGGTTAGGTTAGGTTAGGTTAGGTTAGGTTAGGTTAGGTTAGGTTAGGTTAGGTTAGGTTAGGTTAGGTTAGGTTAGGTTAGGTTAGGTTAGGTTAGGTTAGGTTAGGTTAGGTTAGGTTAGGTTAGGTTAGGTTAGGTTAGGTTAGGTTAGGTTCGGTTAGGTTAGGTTAGGTTAGGTTAGGTTAGGTTAGGTTAGGTTAGGTTAGGTTAGGTTAGGTTAGGTTAGGTTAGGTTAGGTTAGGTTAGGTTAGGTTAGGTTAGGTTAGGTTAGGTTAGGTTAGGTTAGGTTAGGTTAGGTTAGGTTAGGTTAGGTTAGGTTAGGTTAGGTTAGGTTAGGTTAGGTTAGGTTAGGTTAGGTTAGGTTAGGTTAGGTTAGGTTAGGTTAGGTTAGGTTAGGTTAGGTTAGGTTAGGTTAGGTTAGGTTAGGTTAGGTTAGGTTAGGTTAGGTTAGGTTAGGTTAGGTTAGGTTAGGTTAGGTTAGGTTAGGTTAGGTTAGGTTAGGTTAGGTTAGGTTAGGTTAGGTTAGGTTAGGTTAGGTTAGGTTAGGTTAGGTTAGGTTAGGTTAGGTTAGGTTAGGTTAGGTTAGGTTAGGTTAGGTTAGGTTAGGTTAGGTTAGGTTAGGTTAGGTTAGGTTAGGTTAGGTTAGGTTAGGTTAGGTTAGGTTAGGTTAGGTTAGGTTAGGTTAGGTTAGGTTAGGTTAGGTTAGGTTAGGTTAGGTTAGGTTAGGTTAGGTTAGGTTAGGTTAGGTTAGGTTAGGTTAGGTTAGGTTAGGTTAGGTTAGGTTAGGTTAGGTTAGGTTAGGTTAGGTTAGGTTAGGTTAGGTTAGGTTAGGTTAGGTTAGGTTAGGTTAGGTTAGGTTAGGTTAGGTTAGGTTAGGTTAGGTTAGGTTAGGTTAGGTTAGGTTAGGTTAGGTTAGGTTAGGTTAGGTTAGGTTAGGTTAGGTTAGGTTAGGTTAGGTTAGGTTAGGTTAGGTTAGGTTAGGTTAGGTTAGGTTAGGTTAGGTTAGGTTAGGTTAGGTTAGGTTAGGTTAGGTTAGGTTAGGTTAGGTTAGGTTAGGTTAGGTTAGGTTAGGTTAGGTTAGGTTAGGTTAGGTTAGGTTAGGTTAGGTTAGGTTAGGTTAGGTTAGGTTAGGTTAGGTTAGGTTAGGTTAGGTTAGGTTAGGTTAGGTTAGGTTAGGTTAGGTTAGGTTAGGTTAGGTTAGGTTAGGTTAGGTTAGGTTAGGTTAGGTTAGGTTAGGTTAGGTTAGGTTAGGTTAGGTTAGGTTAGGTTAGGTTAGGTTAGGTTAGGTTAGGTTAGGTTAGGTTAGGTTAGGTTAGGTTAGGTTAGGTTAGGTTAGGTTAGGTTAGGTTAGGTTAGGTTAGGTTAGGTTAGGTTAGGTTAGGTTAGGTTAGGTTAGGTTAGGTTAGGTTAGGTTAGGTTAGGTTAGGTTAGGTTAGGTTAGGTTAGGTTAGGTTAGGTTAGGTTAGGTTAGGTTAGGTTAGGTTAGGTTAGGTTAGGTTAGGTTAGGTTAGGTTAGGTTAGGTTAGGTTAGGTTAGGTTAGGTTAGGTTAGGTTAGGTTAGGTTAGGTTAGGTTAGGTTAGGTTAGGTTAGGTTAGGTTAGGTTAGGTTAGGTTAGGTTAGGTTAGGTTAGGTTAGGTTAGGTTAGGTTAGGTTAGGTTAGGTTAGGTTAGGTTAGGTTAGGTTAGGTTAGGTTAGGTTAGGTTAGGTTAGGTTAGGTTAGGTTAGGTTAGGTTAGGTTAGGTTAGGTTAGGTTAGGTTAGGTTAGGTTAGGTTAGGTTAGGTTAGGTTAGGTTAGGTTAGGTTAGGTTAGGTTAGGTTAGGTTAGGTTAGGTTAGGTTAGGTTAGGTTAGGTTAGGTTAGGTTAGGTTAGGTTAGGTTAGGTTAGGTTAGGTTAGGTTAGGTTAGGTTAGGTTAGGTTAGGTTAGGTTAGGTTAGGTTAGGTTAGGTTAGGTTAGGTTAGGTTAGGTTAGGTTAGGTTAGGTTAGGTTAGGTTAGGTTAGGTTAGGTTAGGTTAGGTTAGGTTAGGTTAGGTTAGGTTAGGTTAGGTTAGGTTAGGTTAGGTTAGGTTAGGTTAGGTTAGGTTAGGTTAGGTTAGGTTAGGTTAGGTTAGGTTAGGTTAGGTTAGGTTAGGTTAGGTTAGGTTAGGTTAGGTTAGGTTAGGTTAGGTTAGGTTAGGTTAGGTTAGGTTAGGTTAGGTTAGGTTAGGTTAGGTTAGGTTAGGTTAGGTTAGGTTAGGTTAGGTTAGGTTAGGTTAGGTTAGGTTAGGTTAGGTTAGGTTAGGTTAGGTTAGGTTAGGTTAGGTTAGGTTAGGTTAGGTTAGGTTAGGTTAGGTTAGGTTAGGTTAGGTTAGGTTAGGTTAGGTTAGGTTAGGTTAGGTTAGGTTAGGTTAGGTTAGGTTAGGTTAGGTTAGGTTAGGTTAGGTTAGGTTAGGTTAGGTTAGGTTAGGTTAGGTTAGGTTAGGTTAGGTTAGGTTAGGTTAGGTTAGGTTAGGTTAGGTTAGGTTAGGTTAGGTTAGGTTAGGTTAGGTTAGGTTAGGTTAGGTTAGGTTAGGTTAGGTTAGGTTAGGTTAGGTTAGGTTAGGTTAGGTTAGGTTAGGTTAGGTTAGGTTAGGTTAGGTTAGGTTAGGTTAGGTTAGGTTAGGTTAGGTTAGGTTAGGTTAGGTTAGGTTAGGTTAGGTTAGGTTAGGTTAGGTTAGGTTAGGTTAGGTTAGGTTAGGTTAGGTTAGGTTAGGTTAGGTTAGGTTAGGTTAGGTTAGGTTAGGTTAGGTTAGGTTAGGTTAGGTTAGGTTAGGTTAGGTTAGGTTAGGTTAGGTTAGGTTAGGTTAGGTTAGGTT